>PVJX010033617.1:0-19549 GCA_004027295.1 Dolichotis patagonum | reverse complement strand
TATTTTTTGTCTTTTTGAGAAAGGGTCTCACTCTGCTGGCCTTGAACTCACTTTGTAGCCCAGGCTGCTCTGCTCACAGAGATTCTCCTGCCTCCGCCTCCCAAGTGCTGGGATTACAGTTGTGTGCCACCACACTCAACCACATCAAAATATTTTAAAGGATAAAGGAAAGAAAGGAGGGAGGAAGAAAGGAAGTAAGAAAAGAAAGAGCGAGGAAAGGAGGGAGGAAGGAAAAAGAGAGAAAGGGAGGGGAGGAAGGAAAAAGAAGGTAAGGTAAAAGGAAAGAGGGAGGAAGAGATGGAAGGAGTGAGGAGGAAATAGTATGAATCATCACATGTACTAAGTTTGGAAGGAACCACAGAGCAAGGAAAAGAAGCAGATTTCTCACTAGTGTCAGGGAAAATTGAATAGAAAGATACATTCAATTAAATAGGTCTTAAAATTAAAAAAAAACAGGTAATATGAAAATGAAGACTGTGGAATGTATCAATAAAATGCCAAATGAGAGCAACATTACATAGTAACAAGATAATCAGTTATGATTCTCTAGTGTTGCTATGAAAGTTATACAAATCTCATTAAATAAGTTGAGGGGCATTCTCTAATTTTCTGCACTTTGGAAGAGTTTTTACAGGCATAAGATTATTTCCTGTTTGAATGTACGATAGGAATTGCTTCTGGGTTTGGTCGTGTATTTCTAACTATTGATTCAATTTATTTGAAGGATTTTATCATTTTTTCTAATTCAGTTTTGATTAACTATACTTTCCCAAGAATTTGTACATTTTGTCAAGTCATGGCAGCCAATATATATTCACCTTTTCTTCTTTTTAATTTACTACTAGTGTTTTCAGAGAACTCAGTTGGCTTTGCTTTCTCTATTAAATTTGTATTTACTATTACAAAGATGTCATCTATCTTCATTTTTTCTTCTAGGTTCCTTGATTTACTGTTTTTCATTAATTCTTCACATTGAAAATATTTATTGTAGGGAGGAATTGTCTAAAAAAGGGAGGCAGAGGATATTGTTAATTGGGTAACAAGATTTAAAATTTACATTATTCTCATCACTCTGCTTGGATGGATTACGTGCTGTTCCAGTTGTCTACTTACACTAGACTTGAGGACATGGTCAGCTATCCCAAAAATAACAGGACATACTATGGTAATCATCCCTGATTTTCCTATCAACTTAATCTGAAGCCTTTTATAACTTACACTGTCTTATTATGACTGATCTTATTTGAATCTGGTTTGTTAGATTGCTACTTTGTATTGACTGATTTTATTTAAATCTGTTATGATTGATAGCATCAAATCTAAGAGTATAGGCAACTACACTGAAGATGACAACATTCACTAAGATACCCACTCTGGTTTGATTATTACTTGCTTTTGAAGTCTTATAACGTCTCCAATGTTTCGTTTTTATTAATGTTGTTATATACTGCTGAGACATCATGGTAACCATTGTAGATCACCTTATATTGCGGTTTTATGTGACTTTTTTGCCTCATGCTTTTCTAGGCATTGTTTTGTTTTATCTTGCTTTGTTTTGTTTTCCCCTCTAATATAGAAATGATAGATATACATGTAGAGACTCATGCATGTGTAGAGCTTATAAACAGTTTACGAGAACCAACTATATAACACATGTTAAAATGAACAACTACTTTGAAGAAAAAGAGACACTACAGTACCCAGTGCTGATTCCATAATGTCATGATGTGAAATCCAGAGAAACTATCATTCTTTGTTCAAAGTGATTTTAGCTTGCTTTGTCTTGTTTAAGTTCAACACACATGAAGGTATGGACAGCTGTTTTGAGGAAAATGAGAGACACTATGACAGCCATTCTTGGCTTCCCTAATGTCTGGTCTTGAAGACCTGAAATGCCCTCCTCATCCTGCTCAGATCAATTCCATACTATGTTGTTTCATGTGAATTCCCTGTATGTGACAATATGGACAACTATTTGGAAGAAAACAAGAGTCAATACGATAGAGAGTGAATATCTCTGATTGTCTAGTTTTGAAATTTATGTCTCTTACATTGCTTTCTTGTGATCTGCTTTGTTCTGTTTTGTTGTTTAATTTTACCCTTTTGATATAATTACATGTATATCTGAGTGGGTAAGATGGATCACCATATTGCTGTTTTTGTCAGATTGTGGAGCAGAAATGTTAACAGTCTCACTGTTTGAATGTCTACTTTACATGCTATAATTGAAAGTCTACTTTACATGTTCGTAATTTGAACAACTATTTCCAGGAAGTCAGTATGTAATTTGTCAAGTAATAATTTCTCAGGTGTTTTTGTTGTTGTTCTTTTCCTTTTTTCCTTGGAATTCCTTATTGTTGCTACCCTTTATTCTGTTATTTTTCTCTTTAAATAAAATTTTAAAAAAATTTAAAAAAGGAAAATATTTATTGTATTTTTATCATACTTTTCATCATCAATTATCAGCATTTAAGAATATGTATTTTATTTAACTTAACTCTATTTTACAAGTTTTGTTGAGTTATTATTACTGAGTTTTAAATATCTTAATATTTCTTTTTTCCTTTGAGTCATGAGTCATTTAGAATGTACTTTAAAACTTTCACATAGGAAGGTATACTGTTTTCATGATTAACACTAATTTCTAATTGTCTAAGAACATAAGCAATAAGTATATCGGTCATCTTTCCTGTGCTGGTGTTATCAGACTGGGTAAGGACCAGTAGTGTTTTTCAGGTTCTTATTGTCCCATTCAGTGGAACGGGACATGACAAATGGTGAAATGTTACCACTTATTTTAAGGCAGGCAAATGTGAAATGTTACCACTTATTTTAAGGCAGAAATAAAAAAAAAGAAAGGAAAAGTGAAAGAAACACATAAAATGTGCTTAGTGAGAGAAGTGATCTTTGAAGGAAAAAGAGATGATGCATGCTGCAAGCAGAAAGGATCCCTGCAAGAACAAGAAGGGAGGGATGCAAAGTCAGTCACTGCCATGCTTCTATGTCTTCTTCAATAGCTGATCCAGATGATCCCATTGGAGCTCATATTAGAAGGCTGATGTCAGGTGCCAGGTTTGGTGTATTCTTGCATCAGAGGATTGGTATCAGGAATAGCACTTGGCTTGATCCCATGTCAAGTTTGGGTACTGCTGCTCTGTGCCACAGTTAATAAGTCTCTTCAACTGGTAGGTCACACCTAGCTGTTCCAGGCAAGTCACTGGCCCTAACCTCCTACTACCCGGGACAGAATACCTGACCTCCACAATTTAAAGAAGCAGAGATTTAATTTTCCTCGCAGTTCCAGAGAGTTCAGTCCATGGTTAGCTGGCTCCACAGCAGAAACATGGTGGGAAGACATTGCAGAGCAAAGCTGTTCACTTCATGGCGACCAGGAAACAGAAGACCAGAGAAGAGCGGCAGAAACAAAGGACCAGAGACCAGTCAGATTTATGCCTCCCTCTAGGTCTCCATGACCACACAGACATACCCAGAAGTGTGCTTTACTAACCCCTGGGCATGGCTCATAATCCAGTCCAGGCAATAATCAGGATTAATTGTCACAGTGAGAAATTTTTATTTCTAAAGTCATAGCATTCAATTTATGGCTGAATACATGGTCAAATTTCATAAAGGCTCCTTGTGTGCTGAAAAGTTAATGGTTATTTTCTCAGAGTATTTTAGAGATATTAATCCTATCTTTCATGTTATTGTTGAGCAATCCACTACTTGTATAATTGGTGCTATTTTGTGATTTATCTTCTTTCCTTTTTGTGATCTTCTCTTGGCTAATATATATAATCACTCACAATCATAAATGCCTCTCTCTATAACTATTATAGAATAGTTTATTGTTGGAAATATAATTTTTCTTAATATTATAGAAATTATGTGATGTAATTTTCTTCCATTGTTTTCTTTCTTTAACACTTAATGAATATCTTCTACCTGCCTGGAATTTTTCCAGGGACCATAAAGCACAAGTCTGTTTTCTAATAGAGTTTATCTTATACTTCAAATGATTAAATCTTGCATCAATCTACCATAGACTGTAAAAATGTTGAGATCATTTGCAATTTTCTTTATGTGCCTAATTCGCTACTTCTTCATAATTATATATTTCTCTTAAGGCTCCATCTCACTTTCTTTGAAACTCTGAGTCTCCTGAAGTTTGTGAATGACAATATAGTGTGGGTCTAAAGATATTTTAGCAACCTCTGATGCAAAACTTTGCTTTACTTTCAGAGCTACCAGTAAACACATTAGAGTGGGGTCTAGGATTCAGGATCTTGTGTAAGCTTCAATGGTTGTTTCATCTTGAATAATTCTCTACATTATTTTGGTCTTTGATTTGCTGAAATGAACACATTTTTAAGTTCTTCTAGCTCTACTACTTTATATTTTCTATAGAAGTAGAAAGTGGACACTTCGGTGCTAAATTCTGAAATGTGTCTTAGAATCTGCCACAGAGATGAAAATCTCCATCGCATAGCAAGAATGACTTCATTTGCAAGTACCTAAAACTTGATGTGACATTTTCCAAATAAGAGATTCGTTGTCCCACATAACTGTGAGCCCTAAGTAGGTGAGTTCAGAATTCATATACACTGCTGCCTTGTCTCACTGGGGGTGGAGTCACCTTCTCTCTTTTTGCTTTGCCATCATTAGCAAGAAGTGTTTGTTTTTATTGCGGTGAGATGTCAGCTACACCTCTCAGCATTTCCTCTCCCTTTCAGGCAGCAAAAGGGTGGAGGAAAAAGCTGAAGAGGCAAAAGAGGTCACAGTAATTGTCTGCCCATATTTTTAAAATGCTTTCTTGGAAATACCCCCCACTTGGATACCCTAAACACATTATTGTCTGGAATTGTATCTCATGGCTATTTCTTCTACAAGAACCCATGAAAATTTAAGTATGTTAGCGTTAAGCCTTTCTTGCAGAGTAAGCTCACACACATATTTAAATCGAAATCATCATTATCCATCTTGTCTTTGTTAAAGGAATACACTTAAGTATAAGAAACTATGTGCTGGGAAGAAAACATTCAGTCATAATAAAAACAAATGACCACATTCAGTAAGGAATGTTAGGATTCGTGTTAGGAGTAAGAGATGTGCTTTCAAATGGAATTTGTGTTTCCTTTGCTTTGTATTTTAACCATTTGTGATGTGTTCTTCATGTAAGTAGTAAGGTGTCTTTCGTCACTTTTTGTGCTATGATCCTGCAGTGGAGGGAAAAGGGGGAGAAAGAGAGAAAGGAAAGAGGAGAGAGAGAGAGAGAGAGAATAAATGTGGTTATTTTCTGTGTTCTCAGGCTGCAGTGCTATTGACTTGATGATAATCACATGGCTTTTAATTATAAGTGTAGAATGCATGTCCTCAGTCAATTAAGAGTTCCCTGTTGACTCTTCTTTGTATGTGCTAGTGGCTATGTTTGAATTTGGTACTGGTATTGTTTTATTTTTCCTGAGACATGGTTCCTCTTTAGTAAACTTAGCTTACTACTTTATGCTTAAGTGTATACCATTGGTCTGACAGCTCAGTGTTGCTTAATGATTCAGATATGCCGTGATGTAATAAAAAATGTTTAAGTTTAAGGGTGCTAAGACCTAGATTCGAGTGCTTGCCTCTATGGATCTCATTAGATTTTAATTCTGTCAAAATACTAAGGGGAACATAACACATTGTGCATCCAGGTGTTTATTGTGAGAATCAGAGAAACAATCATTACAAAACTATCTTGTGATTTATAGGAAATGTAGATAGATAAAGCCATAATCACTTTGTTCTACGATCATCACTAAAAATGGAAATATGAATACACAAGGGGAAGAATTGTTACAAAGATTATCTAAATCTGTGTAACGGACATAGGCTGGTCAGAGACTGTAACCCTTGAACTGAGATTTTTAAGAATGTATAAAATCTTCCACAAAGATAAGTTGTGGGAGGAAATTCATGAAGAAGGGAGGAGCCAAAAGCTACTATGGGCTCACCACCCTAAAATACAGTATATTAGGTCATGTGCGATGGATAGAAGATTCAACAAATAAGTAAAGACTGAGTTGACAAGAACATTTTATGCCCAATTAAGGAGGCACTTTTTCCTGTGTATCATAAGAGAACTGGAAAACTTTGAACAAGGCCAAGAATACAGACAGAGAATGAGATGGAAAGTTCTTAGGAACAGAAAACAGAGTGGACTGGATGGTGCTGGACACCGGTGAACAGGCCATTGCAATTGTCATAGAGGGAATGGTGGTGGCTAATACCATGAATGTTTGGGGGTGGGTGGTTGAGATTATTCAGAAGGCAAATTAACTCTATTTTGATCAATTAGATATGGAGGAGGGCCAGAGATATAGCTCAGTGGCACAAGGACCTGCCTGGCAGGTGCAAGGTCCTGAGTTTGATTCCTGTATGAAAAAAAATGATGTACAGGAGAGGGAATAAACTGATTGATTTTGGCCTACAATGATTGGGAGGCTGTTCTTACCATTTTCTAAAATGAGGTATTTGGAAGACAGGCTCAGAGTAGAATAAATGATGAAGAGTAAAGTTTGAAGCATACCAAGTCTGAAGTACAGACAAGATAAGAGAGAGGACTGTGGGTGCTCTAAGTGGGGATGCGCAGATGGCTGTTGGATTTTATGTCATTCATTTAATTGTTCAGCAATCAGCAAACATAAATGGGCTAGACACTGAGCAGGGCAGAGAGAACATAAGATGATAAGGTGTGGCTCTCCCAAGGATTTCATTGTCTCACAGAAAACTATCACATACTTATTTAAGCTGCACAAAGACATGTAATTGTTATTATAAAGATAAGTACAGAACTTTGAGTTAATACTTGAAACCAGTTCTTGGAATGAAACACCAGAATGGAAGTACATTGCTTTAATAGTACCAGCATGACAGTGACCCATGGTTATTGCTGGGCTTGCACAGGAAAACTTGTATGACGAAAAGAGACAAGAAAGGAGGTTTACCTAGGAATTAACAAATTTGAGTAAGGAGAGGAAGGATATAGTTCCACGTAGAGCAAGGGCGTTATTAAGGCAAATACCAGGTGCTGAATCTTGTCTCCAATTCTGCTGAATAAATAACCTTGTAAAACTTAGGGGTACCACTATGGTTTGGTTGGGGTGATTTTCCAAGGGTTCATATGCTGGAGGCCTGGACCTCAGTGTGGTAAGACCTTTGGGAAGGTAGTGCCTCGTGGGAGGTTATTAAATCGCTGAGGACTTGCTTTGGATGGGTGACGCTGGTGTGGTGAAGTGAGTGAGTCCTTACGAGAGGGTTTTGTTGTCAGGCAAGGCTGCATGCTGGGTCCCTGGCGCACAGGTAGGTTCTTCTGCTTCTTTTCCGTGTTGTATTACTGCTAGTGGCGTCTGCTGCCTTGTTGTTTGGGCTCACAAGCTACAAGATTCATAAGCCAAATAAACCTCTTTCTTATGAAGTGCCCAGCTTTGGTTATTTTTCTAAAGTCACAAAGTAAATTGATTCAAATATTTAATCATTTAAAAAATGTGATTCTGTTATTAAGTCTTACCCAAAGGGTACTGAAAAAATTAGGAAATAATGTTTAAGTCTAGAAATCATTTAGTGTTTTCTGTTAAAATGAAAAAAACTTTAAAGACTTCAGTGAAATTTGAAAATGAGTGTTTAAAGATGAGAATAAAAAGAAGAAAATCTTTCCTTGAAATCTAGGAAAGAACAGAAATTGTAAAACAAGTCAATAGTCATCCACGGCAGCTACTGTAGCAGGGTTACTGCAGTGAGTGAGAAATCAGAACTGCCTTTTGGGAAACAGGAAGTTGCTGGTAACTTACTAAAGGTAGCTCCTGAGGTCTACCTGGGCCTGATCATACGGGCTTGAGAAGTGGATGGTGGGTGACGAACTGCAAAGAACAATATCCCATTATTCTTGCAGGAATGGTTTCCGCTATAAAGAAAACGGAAACCGCTGGAGGGCCACAAAATGCCAAAGACATTGCTTTGCTTTGAAGATGATAAAAACATTTTCCCTCTTGGATGAGAACAAAATGGAGAAACAAATGGTGAAGAAACAGGAAAGAAGAAATACTTTGTGGACTGAGGCCTAGGAGAGTGTTGGGATGAGGAGAAACAGAACATTTGTGGCTGGATGAACTTTGAAGGATTTAAGCAGCAGGCCTGGGAAACAGTTTTGATCAGGTTGTGTCCACATGTGCAGGTGCAGCTTGCACTGAGATGGGTGGCTGGTGCCACCTCCATGGTGTCAAGCAGGTGGTTTTCACAAATGGAGCTGGTCTGCTCAGCACACCCGCAGATGCTATGCAACTGGGGGCCTTGGGTGAAACGGAAATGTTCATGCTCCTCAGTCCCAGCTGGTTGTACCTTGTAGAATATTGAGCGCAGGGTTGTGAAACATTTCAGTGCTTCAAAAGAAACCAGAAGCTTGGGTTTTATGTGAAATATCCTGATTTTTATTTTGGTTCACATTTAAGGGGCTGGTAGGGAGCCCCCATCTGCATGCCACACCTAAGTCTGTGGACTGTTAGATGTCAACTTCTAGTGTGAAAGGGGGGATTGTGGCACTGGATATGACAGAAACCATGAAGTAAGAAACAGACCTTGTATCCTCTTGGTCAAGAAAGTACCAGTCACTGAACCGGAAGAAAAAATACAGTCAAATGATCAGACATCAGTCAGCCTAT
The DNA here is from genome assembly GCA_004027295.1 of Dolichotis patagonum. Taxonomy (NCBI): domain Eukaryota; kingdom Metazoa; phylum Chordata; class Mammalia; order Rodentia; family Caviidae; genus Dolichotis; species Dolichotis patagonum. Next base: position 10,856 of record PVJX010033617.1, on the reverse strand, counting down.
GAACTGTCTGACTTATTTGTGGCTGAAAGTACTTCCTTTCCAGTCTCTGTCTTGCCATGCCACATGTGTGCCTGAGCACCTGTGTTAGTCACAGTTCCATTGCCGTGACATGGCAACTGTAAGAATCAACTGACAGGAGGAAAGGTTTTGGCTCAAGATGGCAGAGGTTTCATGCCTTGGTCGGTGAGTCCACTGCTGTGGGCACGTGGCGAGGGAGAACATCACGGTGGAAGGTCATAACAGAGTAGAGCTGATCGCTTCGTGGTGGCCAGGAAGAAAAGAGTGCGTGAGAAAGGGAGGGGTGGAGGGTCAAGGGCACCCCCCACCATGGACCTACTTTCTCCAAGCAGGCCCTGCTTCCCACAGTGTTTACCACCTCCCAGGTAGGCCGCTCGCTGGAGATCAAGCCTTCAACACATGAGACGCCGGGGACATTTCAGGTCTGAAAGATAAACATCACTCTCGAACATGCTCAAACACCTCTATCTAGTGTATGCCCCTCTGTTTCCTCTTCTGTTCTTTGTTTCTCCTATGTCCTGGTCCCAAAGCCTCAAGAGAATTCTGCACAAAAGGAGCAGCTTACCCTGGAAAGGAGAAAAAATAGAGAATTCAATCCAACTCATCTCCTTGCCCTCCCTTATTCTTTCCTTAAGCCTAATGAAAAAGATGGTGGTTTCCTACATTATAAAACTAAGTTGGATTCCATTAATGTTATAATCTCCTTGGCCCCATGTCTAACCTGGAAAACATGGGAAAAAATGGAAAGTTTATATACAGAAAAAAAGACTTTCAGATTAGCTCATGTTTTGTTTGGAAAATGTATGACTCTGCCTGGAGATAGTATAATAATGCAGGTCCTTTATGGTGTGGCAGGAATATTGTGACATTTCCTAAACATAATAGCCTCATGGTTTCTTGGATAGAATGTGTCTAGAAGAAACCTTCAAAAATTGTTTTGTAAACTCAACAGAAACATGAGATTAAAATGCCATTTTTGGCTTTAACTGCATTAATTGCTTAGATAGTACCATATGTGCATTTTTGAAGAGCTCAGAACAAAATATTTAATCATCTGTACATTCAGTTGTGACTGTAACTCTTAAGTAGGAAATGTTCCATTTTAACACACTTCTCTGTTTACAGGTAACTGTAATTGCCTCTTTGTTGTGGGAAACTTAAACTAAGACTGACATATACCATCCAGAGCAAAGATCTAAGTAATGGTTGCAGGGCATTACCAGGGATTGGCAAAAGTTTTGTGCAGGTAGAAATTGTTGGTGTGCACTCACGGTGACCAGCTCAATGTCTGACCTAGGCAAAGGACTCTAATCATTGGTAAAAAATGAACAAATGGGTCATGTGACTGGGGTAAATGGATAAGTTGATGTGTAACTATTTTGTCACTTTGCTTTTGTAAAGTTTTGATTATGTTTCAGTGAGATTAATTTTCTTAGAGACTTTTAAATAGTTAGCATTGGTACTCCATTGCGATAACTCTATGCATTTTCTGGTGTGTTTACACAGCTTTTCTACATTGAACTAATTGTGTTTTTTCCCCCTGTGGTATTCTTTCAACCTTGAGGAGATACAGAAAGGTTGTATTTTCTAAGAAATCCAAGAGGGGGCTTCAGTCTCTTTTGCAATATTCTTAGACTCTGTTCTATAGAACATTAATATGATTTAAGATGTTAAAGAGGTCTGCCAAAAAAAAAGTTTAAATGATACAACATTTGGAGACTATATATCAGGAAGAGTCTCCATGTGTATGAGTTTATTAAGGTTTCTGAAAAGTCCCTCAATAAAGTAAATATGTTTCATTTGTTCAAGCATTTTCAGTTTTTGACCATGGGGTCTATTTCTAATGGTATTATGTATTCCATACAAGAGGTTTAGCAAATGCCCTGTGCCCTACATTTGTATCATTGTGAAAATTCTTCATATATTCTACATCAAATTGAATGATCATAAAGAAGGTATAAGACAAGGAGAAATTTGGACATCATTTCCTTTCTGATGCTTGTAAGGCTTATCTTTATTTTTTAGAAATACACAGTCATCTTTAAAAGTATGTGAAATATGTGAGAGTTAGTTGAGACCACTTGGGGCCCTTTGTTTAACAATGTAGAATTTCATAAGCCAATGGAGACAGTGAACTTTGGAAAGTGAGGAAACGGATACACTTACTTTACTGACCATTTCCATTTTGTCTGTGATAAATTCAGAATTGCCACTGAATTACAGTATACATCCTTGTCTCCTTAAAAAATGAATTCCACTCTGAACCCAAATGTACAGCACTCTAGGACTGGCAGAAAATTGTCTCTTGACATGCTTACATATCATAGAGCACAAAACAGTTTTGAGATGAGAGAACATTAGATATTATCCATGTCAATGTGATCAGGAATGCATTTCATAAGAAACTAAAATCCATTTTCTATTAGATTTATATATGTTTTTTCACCGTTGGGGAAAGAAAAATATAAATACATGAATAGATCTGTAAATAATAAATACATATTATTTATTACATAAATTTATTACAAATTACATAATTTATTACAAAGACTATGTATATACTGAATTCTTAAAGTCTGCTGTACTCACGTTTTAAAAATTGAGCAGCTGAACTGCAAAACAGACTGGAAATCCAGCATTATGTGATTTATCTATATTTCACTTTTACTGTGTCCTGGAAGTAGTAACCTTACTAAAGATGATCATCTCAGCTATACGGCGAAAGTTTCCCTTGATCAATTCAGCAGGATACTTACAGAGGTAAAGATCCTCACTAAACTTTTAGACTTTTTTTTTAAAAAATGATTATAAATATGGTAGCTATAAAATATATTTTACATTTTATGATGGTCAGATGGCAGCTCTGGAGAGCTGAACCACCTTTGTGTTCCCCTCAGTCCTCTTTTGCTGGTCTTCACCCCTTTTCTAGGCCTTATAAGCAGGGTTTTATTGGACTCACTGGAAAACCCCTCTTAAATCTAGTAACTTCCTGTTAATAGGCTTATAAAGTTCCTCTCTTTAGATTCCTGGATGGAGTATTTGGTGGTTCTAGAATGATGTGGTTGCAGAAAAAGCCTAGTTTCTCAGAACTCTGTGTTTAAAATACCCCTACCACTGCATGGGAGAACAGGCAAAGTACATTGCCCTAAATATCTTGCTGTGGGTTGGGGCTTTGAAATTGGCTAATGTCAAGTGCATAGCACTGATACATGCTTGGATTAGTGTCTATAAACACCCCATGGGTGCAGTTCAGATCCCCAAACCACCCACTTAACACTGCTCAAATTCCATCATATTTTGTGTGAGCAAAAACAGAGTTTAAAAGAAATTATGTCATTGATTTGTGGTTTTATCTGTTGCAGCAACTTGCACTAATTATCCTGAGTAATAAAATCAGAAACAATCAAATAAGCTGGCAGTCAAGTATTTCCATGAAATTTCGTCCCTGCAAATATTTTCATGCTGGTTGATCTCATTAATAATGGAGCAAAAGTGTTCACAGACCCCTTGTATACTTACCAATAGTCTAGGAATGTATTATCACTTGGAAACAAGCATTAATGGACTGACCAAGCATGTCAAAGGGCCGTGGGCTGTTATTTTGTTTACCTTAGTGAAAATCATATTCACAGCCAGCATGGCTTACATTCCTTTCGTCCTTGGGCCTAAGGGAGTTTGTACATGTACATTATGGGTTGACTTCTGGGACTTGTGCATCAGAGCCATGGGAATCGTGTACAAGTCAGGCAAGAATATTTACTTTTCGGTATTCACTGTTGCTGACAATTCACTATAAATGTCTGCTTGGCTCTGTCCTGAGCTGCTATATCAGGCAGCATTAACTTGGAGCTGGTCTACATACATCACATTTCTGTTTGATAAAGAAAAAATATAAATTGAGTCAGATACAGCTGGGTAATTTTCCGGCAGAATAAATAGATACTCTTGGCAAAAATGGCACCATTTGGGTTCAGTAAGAGACTGATACAGGCACCCGGCTAACGATATGGAGGGAATGAGCTGATTGGAGGTGGCAGCCACACTGTGCAGCATGATTTCAGTGTGACAACCAATGGCTAAGTGACTCAGCATTCATCAGGAACCACTTGATCTCTGAGAGTATCATTCTGATTTGGGAAGTGGGGAGATTTGTACCTGTCAGCCTCTTTTACCTATGTCCTCTGATTCACACGTAAGATAGCACACGTGGAAGTGCGGATGCAGTGTTACACCAGGAAATTACTCTGACTAATCTATGGTTACTAGTCAGGTGTCATGAACCAAAGTCGGAAAGGCATGAATGAGCCTGCCTTTCGTGTGTCGAAACAGAGATTCTGCGGAAGAGCTAAGGGAAGGTGACAGCTCTCACTCCAGTCTCCCACAATTGCTCTCTTACTAAAAAAGTTGGGGTCACCCTTCTTAGAACTTTGGCTTTTAACTCCTATAGGAATTCCAACCTCAAAATGTAAAACAGTATTTTTGATTCTGGGTTAATTAGCGCTTTAAAATGAATTAAATAGGCAAACACTGCTGAAGGGGCCTTGAAAAGAGGGAGAAAAAGCATCCCAGATACAGACAGAAATCATGTGCTGCAGATCATAAAGTTTCTCCTGAGCTGGATTTAATTAGAAATTGCTGGAACTATTTGGCATGCAAACAGCTGCTGTCAGATCTGCACAGCATTTCCCAGCCCTGGAACAGCTGTATGTAGTTTTTCTTTCTCCTTCCAACTAGACCTATGTAGAAAACCTGTTATGTTCTGGCAGGGGTTTGGAATTATTCTCATGAGCTAATCAGAGTAGCTTAGACAATACATGAAAAAGATTTGAGCACTTAATAGCTAAACAATCCTTTGCCCTTATTTTGCTGGAGCTTTCTCAATATGCTTTCAGTGTGAGCTTGTGAAATATTTTGGAGGAAAAATATTTCAAAGCACCCTGGAATCTCCAGCAGTGCTGCAGAGGGTTTGTTAAACTTTGAGCCACCACTGCTTTAGTGCCGTTAAACTTAGTGTGAGCTGGCAGCACTCCTTAGCTCAGGCATTTAGAATGTGCTACTAATCTTTTTTTTATTTAAAGAGAAGAAAGAAAAACAAAACAAAACAAAACAAAACAGAATAAAGGGTAGCAACAATACAGAATTCCAAGGAAAAAAGGAAAAGAACAACAACAAAAAAACCTAAGAGATTATTACTTGAAAAATTACATACTGACTTCTTGGAAATAGTGGTTCAAATTATAAAGTTAAAACATGTAAAGTAGACCTAGAATGTGCTACTAATCTTAATGAGGTGGAGAGGCAGGGGATTTTGAATTTTTAAAAAATCAGAATCTTATACAGATGACGCCTTTTGGCTTGGGCGGCCACCATGTAAATGGATCATGATGGTCACAAGAGAAGAGGGGGAATGTTTCTTGTGTGATCCATTCTCACTACCAGAGGAGACAAATTCCAAACTCATGCTTCACCAGTAATCAATAGTATCATACAGTCCTGAATCAGGAAGTACAGCAACAGAAAGAGGGAGAGAGGGAGGGAGGGAGGGAAGCAGAAAGAGAGAGAGAGGGAGAGATAGAAAGAGGGAGGCTGTCGGATCTGATCAAAAGTATACAACAGAGAAGGGTTTAAAAACTACGGGACTTTGGTTAAGAACCCCATGATACTGTGGCCCTATTCCCAGGGGCTATTCCTAATCCTGAGCTCTGTCAGTGCAGTGGTTCAACCAGGGCGGCAGGGCAGCCATAAACCCCACCAGCTTAACTGTCCATAGTTTAAATCCATTGAGGCTGTCATAATAGATTAGGATAGGTGAAGTGGCTTATTAGCAAGAGGAGATGCTTTCTCAAAATTCTGGGGGCTGAAAATCCAAAATCAAGCCACCAGCAGGTTGAATGTCTGGTGAAATTCTGAGGCTCTATTTCCTGGTAAAAGAGCTCATTTGGTTTGTAGCATTATCAGTTAAAGTGGCAACCATGGGGCAAGTGAACACGGAGGTGCAGTATTTTAGATTGCTTGACATTTCAAACTCATGTTGGGCAAGCAATATTCAGGCAGATCAGGGAGGGATCTAACAGGGATATCCAGGAAGTGAGTCGAGTCACCCTTGAAGGCTTGTTAAGCCCTGCCATACTGAGTTGTTGGAGATGGTACACATACCATGCAGGATCAAAGCAGCCTTGTCACCATGCACAGGACCCTCGCAAACAGAGCTTGAACAAAGGTACAAAAGAGGAGGGAGGGAGCACAAGACATGGGTCCATTGTCCTTGGCATTGAAGGACCCTGTGTGCACTGATAAGGAGCTGGACTTCATCCAGCAGGCAGTGAGACAACACTGGAGCAGTTTGAAAATGGATCTTCTCCCCTGAAATTCTGTGGGAGTTTAATCCCCTCAATCATAAGATACTGGTGTTGAGAGAGTAGAAAAAAACCTAACTGTAGTGTTTGGAGGTGGCGCATGTAGGGAATGATTAGACCTAGCAAAAAATCTCTAGGGAAGAGACCCCATGATTGAATCTTGACAGTTTTATAAGAGGGAGAGATACCAGGTAGACACAGCCAGACATCAGACACATGCCTTGATGTGAAAATAAAGTTGTGATTCTTAAATTGTGATTCCTTGTTCTTCAATAATAAAACTACATCCAAATCACCTAGAAGCCTGATCCAAAATGCAAATTCCTGGGTTTTAGTTCAAATGGACTATATTAGAAACATCCCAGATTTGGACACAGGAATTGTTATTTTTTTAAGTGTGGCAAATAATTTGATGTACTTTGAGCCTGGATAGATGTAAATTTGTTGTACTCTGGGCCTGGATAGATGTAATTATATTAAAAGAACTGAAAGACAAAATATTGGTCTAGGTGAGAAAAGAGAGACACTAAAATCAGGAAGAAAAATGCAACCAAACTTTTTGAAGCTAGAGAAAATTCTGCAGTTCAGTTGCTCCAACTGTAATACATAAAATACTTATGTGTTTTGGCCCCTGTTTCTTCCATTTTTCATGATAAAATACCACAAGTTATTTGGATGAAATTATGAATTATGTATGTTCCATGCCAATTCCAATTGACAGAATGTGGTCATTTAAGTTTTTAAACATAAGAAATTACAATTATTAATCATTAACAATGTGACTATACAATTTATCATACAGGGGCAGTTGGAGAGTTAAAAGTAAATGCTAAAAATGGTTTAAGTAATATAACTTTTGAAGTATTTGCTTGCAGAACTACATATTGATTTTATTATACTAGTGGACCTATATGTAATCTTATTCACAAAAATAGTTTTTGTAAAATATAATCAAGCAAGGAAAAAGTGCATTATATTAAAAGAAAATTTCTTTATACCAGTCAACTGAAGATTAAAAATAGCATGAGTAGAATAGTTGTTCTTGGAACACAATCCCATAACTTAGTCAGTTTTAAGGCATTCTTTCTCTAATTCCATGTTACCGGAATTTTCTGAAGAATTTTTAATTTCAAGTCATGCTTACTTTTTCTATAAAATTATGCATCCTCTACTTCAAGGTTATATTTTATGACTAATATAGATGTGTAAATTTTGATACATTTAATTAACATTCCTCTGGATTCCAATATTTTTACTTTAGAGAACTCTGTCCCACTGGGTATTAAGAGGTTCACTTTGGTAGCACATATACCAGTTGGTGTTAAGATATCTAGGGATCCAGGCAAAATTGACACATTAGGAATTATCAATATTTATTTTTTAACACTGATGTAGATAACTATTTTGGTCCTAATATTTTTATGAATATTACCTTTTTTCTTTCATTGAAGATTTTTTTCTGGACATACTGTACTTATTATATGAAAAACATCAAAATTTTCTGTATGACTCATTTGAATATTTCACTCTTTCACTATGCTTCAAAATCTCAAGCCTTCTGATTTTACTACAGTTTGGTAAAGATTATATATTTATTCAATCAAAAATAAAATTCATCAAATACAGAAATTCCAGAGTCAAGCTATTCCAAGGCTCAACTGTGGAATATCTAAAATGAACCATGGCAGCAAGTGACATCAGCATGGTGAAGAACAGAAAATGCAGCCCCCTGTCTCCTCATAGAAACACTGATAAAACAGAAGTTTTGGGCAAAGTTACCTTTATGTGAGCCAGAAAACCTGCTTGGGAATTCCAGAATCACTTAAGAAGTTTCACATCTCAAATGAGCATAAGACAAAGAAAAAGCACTGGCTAATAAGAGCAGTTTCACCTTACTTATGTGATCCTCTGCCATGCTGGCACAACCCATCCCTGAAAAAGAGATCCATTCAGCATGAAATTTCTTCCTGGAAAGCAGGTGAGTCAAGGGTGCTTCTGGTGTCTGCAGTACTTTATGGAGCTACCTGAGGGAGAGTCTGTCTCACCTCAAGGCACTGAGGCGGCCAGCACCAGTACAGCACCAGGACAATTAGAATCATTGTACCTAAGAAGAAAGCATTGGGAGAGGGGCTTTTAGCAGTGTGCACAGCATAAAAGAATGGAAAAAAGATGCACAATCCCAAGACTTGTTCAGGACAAAAGGTGAAAAGCAGACATGCACTTAGTTCCCATGTACTACCCTAGGCAAAGGGGACAGGTGGCTTGCAAAAGCTGGCAAGGCTATTTCAGAGAGAAAGAAGACACACAATACTGAAATTCTTCCCTCAGGAGGGATGGAGATGAGTAAAGCATGCATAACTACGTGAAGCATTTGAGAGGCTCCCAGAACTTCTAGGTTGGCTTGCTGGTTGGTGTATGTTTTCCACTGACAAAACTAATCTCTAAATACTGGGGGAAATGACTGCTTTTTCAGATGCATAATATCAATACAAAGCTATAGGAAATACAAAGAACCAGGGAAATATGTTGTGATCAAGAAAAAAGGTAGAGAAAAATAAAGAATATAATCTATTGTGTTAGCTTTCCCATCTCTGGGGTACAATATCCAGTACTCACAACTTAAAGGAGGAGAGGATTAATTTGGCTCATAGTTTCAAAGGATTCAGTCCATGGTTGGCTGGCTCTAAGGCAGAAAGTTCATGGCAGAAGAGTGTGGCAGAGCAAAGATGCTTATTCCATGACAGATAGGAAGCAGAGTAAAAGAGTACCAAGGAGGTGCGGATCAGAAATCAGATATAGTTAGTATCCAAGGTCATGCCACCATGAGCCACCAAGATATATCCATAAGTGTGCTTTACTAATCCTCGAGGTAGCTTGCAGACTAGTCAAATTGATAATTAAATTTAATTGTTGCATGCATATATATTATGCAAGAAGAACTTACTATATAGGAGTGTCCTCAATGGCTATCTGCATGCTTGAGAACCAGAAGATCAGTAACTGCTCAATCAAAAGCTGAAAGCCATGAACAAGAGAGATTAAGGATGTGGTTCAGTCTAAGACTAAAGTCTGAAAGCTCCGTGAAGTGTGCATTGAAAAGATAGAGAAACTGGAATCTGATGTCTCCTGGTGATGGCAGTAGCAAAATGTGCACTGGTCAAGCAGAGTGAAGAGTTCAAACTGAGGCCAACTTCCTTTTTCACCCCAGTTGAGCTCTAAGCCTATTGGATGGTGCTACTCATCATCAGGGTGGGTCTTCCCCATCATGAAGTTTGCTGTCCTACATGCCAATTCTCTCTGGAACCCTCCCAAAGACACACCCAGAAGTGCTTCACTGATTTGCTAGCCATCTCTTAATCCAGCCATGTTGACAATCATGATGAATGGTCACTATCATCATGTTGGCCTTTAAGAAATAGAGATCTATGGAATTCCTGACAAATTATTCAGGATCAGTGAGTTACAAGGGAACAAAGACAGATAAAATCAGGAAGATGATACCTGAATAAAATGAGATTATTAACAGAGAAATTATGAAACCAAGTTAGATAAAATTCTTGAGCATTAGATTGCAATGACTGAACTGAAAAATTCAACTGTGGACATCAGTAACAGATTGGTCAAGAAGGAGAATCAATGAACTCAGAATTTCTGATTGAAATTACCCAGTGAGAAGAACAAAACCAAAAAAGAAATAAATAGTTACAAAATCTTTGAAACTATGGGATGGAATCAAGTAAGCCATTATTTGTATCCTGGGAATTCAAGAAGCAGAACAGAGAGAAGAAAATGGCCAGAACACATATTCAATGGAATGACAGCTGAAAACTTCCCAAATCGCTAGAGGGAAATGGACAGTTAGATTTGTGAAACCAAGAAGATCTACAATAGCATGAGTCAAAGAAGTTCCCATTGATACCCTTGTGCTCAAATCATAAAATGTCAAAAACATAATTTTGAAAGCAATAAGAGAAAAATAATCAGCAACTGCACTGGTAAATCCATCTGTGGATAAATCCATCAGTGGATTCCTTCACAGAAGCCTTGCAGACCAGAAGAGAGGCAGATTGGCCAAATCTTCAAAACTATGCAAGATTTCAAACACACACATACACACCAAAACAAACTTCCAACCAAGAATATTACACCTGGGAAAATCATTTTTCAGAAATACATGGGAGAGAGATCCATGCCATGTTGGAACTTAGGGTGCTGGGAAACTGAGTAACCAGCCTGCTGCCCGAATAAGTGGCTGTGATCTGGCAAGCTGCTGCCATCCCAGGGCAAGAAGCAGCAGTGTCTCCTGAGATCTATGCCATGTTGGAACTCAGGGCACTGGGAAACCGAGCAACCAGCCTGCCGCCCTAGTAAGTGGCTGTATCTACCGGCACGCGGGCTGAGAATCAAACATTCCATCCTCCCCCCATTAGCAAGTGGGAGCCAGAGATCTGAGCATCTCTTGGGAGGTTGACCATATGTAAT
>PVJX010033616.1:0-19550 GCA_004027295.1 Dolichotis patagonum | reverse complement strand
GTTGATGGGCACTTAGGTTGTTTCCAAGATCTGGCTATTACAAATTGTGCTGCTATAAACATGGGTGCACATATATCACTGTGGTATGATGTTTTCAGTTCTTCTGGGAATATGCCTAGAAGTGGAATAGCTGGGTCAAATGGGACCTCCAGACCCAGCTTTTTGAGGAATCTCCAGACTGACCTCCACAGTGGTTGCACCAGTCTACACTCCCACCAACAGTGTAGAAGAGTTCCTTTTTCCCCACAGCCTCTCCAACACTTGTTGTTGGTAGTATTTTCTATCCTGGCCATTCTTTTTGGGGTGAGATGGAATCTCAGTGTGGTTTTAATTTGCATTTCTCTCATGACTAATGTTGAAAATTTTTTCATGTATTTATTTGCCATTCGTAATTCTTCATCTGAGAACTGTGTATTCATTTCAGATGCCCATTTTTGGATTGGGTCTTTGAATTTCGAGGGTCTGATTTTTAAAAATTCTTTATAAATTCTAGACAGAAGTCCTTTATCTGAGGGACAATCCATTAAGATTTTTTCCCTATTTGTGGGTTTTCTTTTCACTCTGCTGGAAATCTCTTTTGACATGCAGAAACTCTTTAATAAGATATGGTCCCAGTTATTGATTCTGGGAAGTATTTCCCATGTAGTTTGGTTCTTGTTCATGAATTCTCTTCCTACCCCTATATCTTTGAGATTTTTACCCACTTTGTCTTCCAACAGATTTAGTGTTTCTGTTCTAATATTTAGATCTTTGATCCATTTAGATTTTAGTTTAGTACATGGTGATAGGCATGGGTCTAGTTTTAGTCTTCTGCATATGGATAGCCAATTTTTCCAGTACCATTTGTTGAAGAGACTGTCATTTGAAGACCTGCTTTTAAATTCCATCATGGTAACATCCAAATTTGGGTCATAGTCTGGACTTATTTCTTGAACTCTATAATGGGTTATCCATCTTCTTTCATACTTCCATTTTCAGACCTAATAGTCATCACAAAATTAATATTATCCAAACCAAATTTTGTTTTCTACCCCCAAACCTACTCCCCTAGTGTTTCCCACCCCAGTGGTCCCCACCTCATCATTCACTGACTTGCTCAGGCCTAGAGTTGGGGTTTCTTCCTAGAATACAAATCTAAGAGAATAGGAATTCTTGTTTTATCTACTGAGGTATCTCTCTCTGGTGCCTAGAATGTACCTGATATATAGGAGGTTTCATAATCTAATTTTGTCAACATCTTTCCTTATACTTTTTGGCTTGCTGCATTGAAGTCCCTTACTTCAGATGATGAACTCACAACATTGTGTCTTCAACATGCTTTAAATTTGGCTTACATTGCTCTTATCTCGCAGGTGGATTGAGTTGCTGTGGTGGTGCAGATAATGACCAGGCACTGCACAGATCTTCTTCCTTATTTGTTGTCTGCTCATGATTTTAGTGTGTGTTTGCTTCTCACATCTTTGGGAGATCTGCTCTAGGGCTCTTGGAGTTCGTAAGGGGAGTCAGAAGCACTGAGAATTTGTTCCCTTGAGATGTCCTCAACTAGTGACTGATGGACATGAATATGACATTCTCCACTCTTTTCCCTGAGTTGGGAAATTTATGGTATCACTTACACTGCAGATCTTCCCTGTGTGGTCACACAGAATATAAATTCTGTGGGACTTGAAATTGTACCCTGGTTCCCCAGTTTCTCCTGGACATGCTTTCTTAATGAATCACTTATATAAAGATCTGCATTGCCAGATATGCGTGGGGGAACCCAACCTAAGGCATGTGTTATTTAGAACCAGCACCCCAGCAAAGCAGTCCTGGTGCTGACAGAGCAGCCATATCTGAGGCCACTATGTTTTCAACCTCACCTGCAATTTCACTGCAGCTTCCTTTCAACTCTGGTCTGTTCCTTATACTTTATTTCCTTTTCCCAGACTTTTAGTAAGTTGAGACAGGCCATCTTCCTGTTTCCCTTCCCTCAGCAGCACAGATCCTATGTTCATTTTCTCTGTGTGATTGTAACCACCATCTGATACAATCCATTGATAATGAGTGAAAGTCTGTTTGGGCTCATGGTTTTAGAGATTTTCATCCCATGGTCACTTGGCCCTCTTGCTTTTGGGTTTGTCAAAAGGCAGCATATCATAGCAGCAAACATGTGATAGAGCATGCTGTTCACCTTGCTGTGGCCAGGAAGCAGAGGAAAAGACGAAGAGATGCCAGTGTCCCACAGTCCCCTTCAAGGGCTTTACCCCTCCAAAGAGCAAACTTCCTTGCATGTGGTTTCACATTTTAAGGGGCCCATACCCTCCCACTAGTATCAAGTGTACATTTAACACATGATCCTTGGGGAACATTTCAGATTCAAACTGTTTCAGGTCATTTCACAAACTCTTTGCCATGAGCCTTTCTACCTTACTTCCTTCTCAGGCAAGCATGTCTGTTTCTCCCTCTAAAGGCTAACTTCGTCTTCTTATGTGAATCTTGCTAATACTTACTTTGGCTTATAATCATGTTTATTGCTCAGACTGAAATAAGATACAGTAAAAAAAATCACCATATTGGATACAGTATTTCTAAGGTCATGTGCCATCCTTTTATTTTATTCTTAATCAAGGGTTTTAGAAAAGATGGAACCATTTTGGTTTTAATTTATTATATGGTGAGAGATTTGGATCTAGCTTCCAGTTTTCCCAGAACCATTTCTTAAAGAGGTTATCTTTTCTTTAGTGTATGTTTTTTGTCCCTTTGTCAAAGATCAGATGGAAGAATGTCCCTGGGGTTGATTCTGCATCCTCTATTCTGTTCCATTGATCCACATGTCTGTTTTTTTCCAGTACCATGCCATTTTTATTATTGTAGCTTTGTAATATAACTTCAAATTTGTGATTGTAATGCCTCCTGTTTTGCTCTAGCTGCACAGAATTACTTTTCTTATGCTGGGTCTCTTCTGATTCCATATGAATTTTAGGATTGTTTTCTCTAAAGAATGATAAACTTGGGTCATTTTGTAGGACATTAAATGAAATAAATCAGATACATGTGCTTAAATATTGCATGGTTTATCTTATATGAGAAACCCAAAATATAAATAAAGAGCAAAATAAAAAATAATAACAGGGGCAGGGATATAGCTCAGCAGCACAAGCACCTGCCTGGCAAGTACAACGTCTTGAGTTCAAGACCCAGTACAAAAAAAGAGATAAGAACAAAATAGGAGATAGATCTTTTTGGGAAAAAAAAAGAGAACCAAGAAATTGAGGAAAGGGGGAGGGGAGAGGAAGGGGATGAAAAATAGAATTAAGATGTGTTGTGTACCTGTACCAACTCCCATGATGAAATGTAATCATTATGTACTGCAAGCATGTATAAATTTGAAAAAAAATTGAAAAAAAAAAGAAAAGATGGATCCACTTGCTGCTTCAACCATTCATTCATGCCACAACCTATAGTGGCCTAGTTTTTATTTTACTTTTTTTAATTTTATTTTGAGACAGAGTCTCATATGTAGTTCAGGCTGGCATTGAATTCACTATATAGCCCAGGCTGACCTCATCCTTGCAGCAATCCTCCTACCTCAGCCTCCCAAATGCCAAGATCACAAGCATGTGCCACCACACCAGGTGTGACCCAGGTTTTAAACAGCCCAGAAAGTCTATTGAAATGCTTTTCTCACTGATCATCAATAGCTTTCTAACTCTTCATGCCTCTAACGATATAGGAGAAACCAACTTCAACTCAGATTCAGTTTTTCCTACTATACATTATCAATATGAATCACTTCTGTGACTTCAAACTGTGTGAGGATTTTTCCTTAGCAGAAAGCAAGAAATTCTGCAGTTGATACCAGCTTGGTTTCTATAATCCAACTAATTCTGACTCTATGTACTTGGAGATAATATCAAATCTCAAAAGTTGAGGACTTGGCCCCCAGCACGGCCTCCACTCACTTAGATGCCAGTTGCAAACCTCTGTTTGGTTTAATCTGTGCTTTGGATTTATTGGTTATAAATCACAATTTCCAAAGCTCCCTCCTCAAACTTAATTAATTTGCTTGAGAGGCTCACACAACTCATGGAAACATTTTTTTTAAATTTGGTACCAAGAATCAAACTCACAACCTTGCACTTGCCAGGCAGGTGCTGTGCCACTGAGCTGTATCACCCTACTCTAGGGAAACATATTGACTTGGTTGTTATAAAGGATATTATGAAGGATGCAGATGAAGAGCGGCATGGAGTGAGGTAAAGGAGAAGGGCGGGGGAGCTGCCAAGCCTTTTCTGTGTACATATTGGAGAGTGCTCCATGTCCTGTCCTTTTGACTTTTTATGGAGACTTCAAAATACAGGCACAATTATACAAGATTGAGTGGTGAAACCCAGCAGAGCCTGTCTGTTTAAATTTTTCTTGTCCACTCTGTGCAGCATTTCCCTCTTCAGAGTACAGGGCAGTACTCCACTGGAATGAGAAAGGTCTTATGACCTATTGTCAGAAAAGGTGGGTAAGAGTTAATAGTCAGGACCCATGGGCCAAAACCAAAATCATATATCCTAACATAATGCCCCACCTTAAGAGCTTGCTATGTGGCAGGCCCGATGTCAAACACTTAGGATATGTACTTCATTGTCACTGCTATGGTCACTCCTTCCCCAACTCCTTTACATTTCATAATTCAAGCCTGAAACTTAAGGGACACTCACCATTCCTCTTTTCCTTCCTACCATATCCAATCCATTAGCAAGGAGATTTTCGACTCTATTATTAAAAAGAGTCAATTTTTTTTCTTATTCTCTCTCTTTTTATTTTATGAGACAGAGTCTTGCTATGTAGTTCAGGCTGGTCTTGAACTCACTGTGTAGTCCAGGCTGGCCTCGAATTCTTGGTGATCTTCCTGCCTCAGCTTTCCGAGTACTGGGATTATAGGTGTGCACCACCACACGCAGCTTAGCTCTCAGGACACCATCACCTGTATCCTTGTCATTATTTTTCCCTCTTCCCTCCTCATTCTGGCACCATACATTGTCTATATAGCAACAGTAGTGAGCTCATTAGAACACAAGCCAGGTAAACTGCTTAAAACTTTTTAAAGTTTCTGTTGCACTTAGAATAAAGCCAGTACCTTTTGCCAAAATGGCCTACAAAAACCCTGGCAGCCTCTGCTTATGTTTTTCATCTTATTTCATGCCATTCTGCTGTATGCTTAAGCCATAGTGTATTTCTTTGAGTTTCGAGATCATACATACTTTCCCGTCTCAGGGTATTTGCACATGCTGCCACCTCTGTCTGGAATTTACTTCCATTCCTTCTCACCCTATCCATCTCAGTTATTGGAGAGATGTTTTTTCCTTTCCTTTTTTCCAAATAATTTAATAGGATTTATACTTATTTTATTTATTTACTGGGCTCTGTCCGCCCCCTCCTTGATAAACCCTCAGGGTGGGGGACATAGTCAATTTAATTCATTGTTTTCTCCCCAGGTACAGTGGGGATGGAACAGTTCTGACAGTCTAATAGATGCTCAGTGCATTCAGCTCCAACATTTCTTTCTCTATGAAGCCATAAACCCCAGGGGAGAGTTAGGGCACCTTCACCTGGAGTCCTACAGTGAAAAAGTAGTTTCTTTCCTCATGGCACATAAAACAAGCAGCCATGATGTTATTTAATTGTCTTTGCCACCAGACTGTGGTGAGTAAGCTCACAGAACACAAATCTACCTCTCACTCATTTTTAAGTGCTTAGCATATAGCACCGTGCCTGAATTACAGTAGACTCATGATAAAATATGTGATGAGTGAAATGCTAGTCTCATGGGAAAGGGTAGCTTAGCTGAGGGCAGGGAATGCCTGAGAGGTGGATGACAGCAGTTTCTACAAAGACAGAGGAGCAAAAGCCTGTTTTTGGAGATGGAGGTCAGAATTCTCTCCGAGGCTAGATGGCTCTTTTATTTTGGAAGGAAGCATTTTGGGGAAAAAAGTTATTGAACTATAGAAAAGTGAAACAAAGTCTCCTGTTTAAAATGGGAGTTTGGAGACATGGACATGATAAATTACTCTACGTAATTACATAAAAGGTTTTTTTTTTTTCCTTGTGAGTGGAGCCACACATAGGTTCTGTAAAAAAAAAAAACCCAATTTTTTATCTATGAGGCAAATTGTGGACATAAGCTAAATTCTACCGAAACAAATGTCCATGTGGCCAGTGCAGCAAGGCATAGAATGAAGGACTAAGGAGAGAAGCAGATTGGTTCATGTAGTCAGAGAGTGCATACAGCTTTGACTGTGTGTTTTGGACCTTGCCCTATCTTGGTATCCCAAATTTTTAATGAATTTCTACTGAATTATAATCTTCTCTTAGTTGTCCTCCTGGGAATAAAAAGATGGACCTGGATGTACACCTTGCGACAAGGGAGCAAAATAGTTTGGGAGAAGCAGACTTCGGTCTGGTAGGAGCAATGGCATGCAGCCAGGCCATTAGTAAGGAGCCACTGGACTGATTTCTGTCATAGAAGCCTTAATCCTTAGGGATTCTGAAAAATACTTGGGAACTGATGCCTGACAAAACGTACCACGTGGGCTTCCTGTGGTCAAGGGAGATGGGGTGCCAGGGCAATTAGACGAGGAAGGAAGGAAAGAAAATAAAAGGAAAAAGTAAAAGTCTTCCATTTAGAAAAAAGTAAAACTGTATTTATTCAAAGATGATATACTCTCAAAGACAGGCTTAAAGAATCTACCAAAATACAGTAATGAACTATTAGAGTTTAGTGAGGTTGGGAATTACAAGATTAAGATACAAAAACATCAATTTTACCCTTATATAATAATAATGCACAATACACAAATGAAACTAAGATAGTAATTCCATTTGTATCATCAAAAAAGAATAAAATACTTACAAACAAATTTAACAAAAGGAGTGCTTTTGTATACCAAAACTATGAAAATATAAACATTATTGAAATAAAATTCAAGAAAAAAAAGTAAATGGGATGTAAATATCTATGCATTGTAAGATTTTTCATTAAGATGACAATGCTATCTAAATCAGTCTACAAATTCTATGCAAACCATTTCAAAAGTCTTAGCTTGTTTTATTGCTGAAATTGATAAGATGGCCCTAAATTTCACATGAAAATGCAAGAGACTTAGGATAACCAAAACTACCTTGAAGAAGAAACATTTTGAGTCATTTGGTGAAAATGTTTAATCTTTTGAGGAGCTTCCAGACTCATTTCCAAAGTAACTTCACCATTGTACTTTCCTACCACATCTTTTCTAAAACTTGTCATTGTCTGTCTTTATTATAGTCACTGAGACCCACACTTTGAGTCACACCTTCAAAGTGACATAGCAGTACACAAATAGTGGAACTTAAGAGACATTTAAGTCATATTATATAGTTATAATCATAGTTAAAAATCTGGGGTACAAAAAATAAACCATCTGTAATAACTGAGCAACAGGTCTTTAATGATCATGATCTTTCCAGAAATTAATTGTAGCATTGCACAAGCCTAGACAATAGAAAAAGTAAATATCTTCAAGCTTTTGAATTTTTATTTATTATAATCCAAAATACGAAATGTACATCTTGCCTCATCCAAAGGAAACATGTCTGTTAATAATTGATTCAAGATGGTAATATTGCATTAGCCCTGCACATAGAGAAATGGGGCCGTAGATGTGGGTGTGAGAAAAACAGGAAGCAACAACAGTATTGATAAAAAAGGAGGAAAATTATCGTTTGTCCTTTTCATTCAGCTGACCACATTTTAAATAGCCCTATTTCCTCCCTAGTAAATATAATGAAGTCAATATTCTGTCTAAATTTCTGGTAATTAAAAGCTCTCGGCCCTGGGAGGGTAGGGGAGTACGATTCCTCGATGTTAAGATATAGAAAAAGGCAACCAACTCCTCTGTCCGAAGCCATCAGCATCATTTGGTGGCTTTCATCAAACTTGCAATATGTTATAATTTTATTGTTAGCAGCTGATTACACTTTTACAATTAAGCCACCTATACCTTATGAAATTTTGACTCAACTGTGAGAGAAGTGATAGAAATTTTTGAATTCTTTTTTCCAAGCCCGGGAACCTGGACTTGCCAGGACTGGATGAGGCAGGCAGGGCAGTGCACAGTAGTCCTTTTGTAGGTGCCAGCATATATCCCAGGGGAGGAACCTCGACATATGCCCTCCTGGACTAAAGATAAGCATTGATTTGATTAAAGTTGTGGTGTAAAAAACGACAATTTAACATAAAAGTAAATACTATGGGAAGAGAAAGTGTTTTGTAGGTCATAGTTTCTTTTCCATAGTCCTTTACCTAAATATTTGTCATTTGTTAATTTTCCAGTCAGCATATAAAGTTTTGCTTGGAGGTTATGTGTTTACATACAACAATATGTAACAACAGTATGTGTCAGTTCAATCACAACTTTTTATCACATGATTTATTTTATTCATTGCCAAAATTTTAGGCAGACTGAGATACAATAGAACCAAGTAAAGAGGAACCCAGAAGTCTGTAATTTGGGGCAGACTTCCTAGACATGTGGCTTGACAGTTCTGTAGTGTGTTCTGCCATTTATAAGTGGAGATAGACAACACCTGGTTCATAAGGTAGGAAGGATTAAATGAGATTATCTGTATGAAATCACACTTTCTACTATGAAGCTCTGTGTTTGCACATCTTATCTATATTACTGCCATTATCCTCTTCTTCATGGCTAAGAACATTCTAATTTTATATGGAGTGTTTGATCTTAATCATTTCTGTTCCATTCATTCTCTGCCATTTATTTATTTCTTATTTTCTTTTGCAACCCTGAGATCCAGTTCCAGTCAACAAGATGTAACAGGAAGTTGGCTAGAGGTTTCTGGGAAACAGTTCTCTCCTTGAGAAGAAAAGTCCCCCCTCCCACTTACACTACTGTTTCTTCTTATTTGAATGTGCACGAAAGAATTTGATTTCTGTAGCTGTGGCTGCCGTCTTGGGAATATGGAGAGAAGAAGCAAGAAGATGAAAAGTTGATTTGTTGAGAAGGACAGAGTTAAAGAACTACAAAGAATCTGAGTCTTTTTAACTTTATAGAACTTCTGAAATGGCCCTGAATAAACTCCATTTAGGTACCTAGATTTGTGAAAAAGATAAGATGACAATTGTTTGAGCTACTGCTAGTCAAGTGTTCTGTTACATGCAGCCAAATGCATCCTAACTGGTTCTGTGCTTACATACGCTCATGTGAGCATGTTCCTGGGAGGGCACTATGTTATAACTGGAAAGCACTAAAACTGAGGGTCAGAAACTGAGGACAGATAACTCTGAAATAATAGTCTGAGTCTTGATTTACCTATAAATTGGAAATAATATGATTTAACTTATGTGAGGATTAAATAGATACAAATGAAAGTATTTTGCAATCGAACAAAGACTATTATAGACTATAGATTTAATGGGTTATTAAATATCCTAATGGTCTTTGACTCTAGTGAAAGGGTGATGAGTACATGTAGGTGGGAAGGACTTTGTTGAATTTTGTTCTTACCAACAATCCTATACCCTGCCCTTATGTGAAATATGCCCAAAGCTCTCAAGCTTTCCCCTTAGTGCCTAGAACCCGCTGCATGCCCTTTCCACACTTTTCTACTTTCTTATTTCATCTTTACCACCCCAATAAGAAATGGGCTTATCTTGTGCCCTGTCCCCTTGTGCTTGCTAACCTGGTACATGTTATTTTGTGTCAGGGACTTCCTTTGTTACCCTCCCCACAGAGCCTGTGTCTGTTTTTATGAAGGCCTCAAACTAACAACAATAGTAGCAATTTCAGGGGACCTTGGCAGGTGGTCAAGGAAAACATTTGCAAGAGATACTTCTTAGAGACCTTGACTATTGTCTCTGGAAAAGACCTAAAGCACGTGGGTGTACCCCCAGGGCCTCCTCTCTGCTGTGTGGCCTTGGTCTTGGCAAGATTAAGTGGCTGACTTAGGATGGGCTAACCAGAACTCTGAAACTTTTAAAACTGGAGTTGAAGTAATAGATTCACCACTCTCTAGCGCAATCTGAGTCCTAGTTATTCCAAAGCCCACCTGTCTCCTGAAGTGTACTCCTACACTTCTTACCACAGTAGGAAACCTTCCCAGGGAAACCTTTTGTCTTGGGGTTGTCTTGACTATACGCTGAGACAGGGGCTTAGTTAGTTGTAGGTAGTTTACAGGTAGTAGGTAGTTGTAGGTAGTAGGTAGTTTATTTGGAGTGGGAAGTAATCCCAGTAACAAAAGCCAGGGAGTGGGGGAATAAGGGAGGGATAGGAGAAAGCCACTAAGGGTACATAAATAAGCATATCCCCTGTGTGGGGGACTGGAGCTCAATTCTGCTGGAGACCTCTGAGAAATCACACACCAGAGCTCAGAATTACCAGACCATAGGATGAGGAGGCAGAGCTATTTATTATCTGACTTCTGTCCCCATTTATTGAGGCTTGTCCCTAAGGCTATTGATTCTTGGCATTTTATGGTCGTGCCTGCTGCTTTTCATGATGAAGAGAGCCCTAATGCAGAGGAAACATGTGTTGCAGTTTTTTTGCGGGGGAGTGGGAGCCTGGGGATTAAACCTGAGGCCTTCGCACTGAGCTACACCCCCAGTCTGTTGTTTTATATATTTTTTTGAGACAGGGTCTTACTAAGTCACTAAATTGCCTCAGGCTAGGCTTGAACTTGTGATCTTTTTTGCCTCAGCTTCCCAGAGTGCCGGATCACAGGTTGCACCAGCACGCCTGACTGTGATGCAGCCTTTTGAGGTACAAGGCAGACAGTATTCTAGAGACTGTCTGCAGCTGTAGAAGAACTCAGGAAGCAGAGGCAGTACTGAGGAAGGCATCAACAGTGTATAAACACCCCCCCAGGTACCTAAACTAGTTCTTTTTCGGATCATCTAAAACTGGAAACTGAACCTTTTTAAAACTGGGAATTGAATCTAGACCTTTACAATGCTATATAAATGTTCTACCACTGAGCTACATCTCCAACACTTTTGAAATGCTTTTAATTTTGAGACAAGATCTTTGCTATATTGACCAGACTGGCCTTCAACTTGTGATCCTCTTGCTGCCTTGGCCTCTCAAATGGCTGGAATTTCAGGTGTGTGCGATGGTGCACAACTGGTTTCTGCCAGTTTTGAACATGGCACCCTTGCTGTTCAGCTCGCCTCAGGTCTTCCCACAGAGGCTGCCATACTCACATTGGACTAGTCCTGTGCACAAGGCATTGCTACCAGGAGCATCTTCTTTGATATATTTTCCCTCACTGGCTCCTGACACAGTTATTGGAGCAAAAGAACTGTGGCGAAATGTGTGGCCTGACTGGGGCAAAGGATCAAAAATGGCTCATAGCTGTTGGTCCACAGCGTGATACTACCATTTTGTGTGAACACATATGTGTGGCCAAATGTCCTATATTCTATAGTCTCACTATATTCTCTTCTCCAGTGTATAAACAACTCACTTTTAGTGCTATATGATATTACACCATAGTATAAGCTTCCCAAAAAGTTGTGTTTTTTTGACAGACTTCAAAACAAGCCAACTACTTCTGTCTGGAATTCATTCAGCTTCAGGGAACACAAACCTGACTTTAGAGACTCACAGAAATGAAAGTGTGTTTCCCTCATATAACAAGAAGACTCCTGGGTGATGGTTACGGGTCAGAGTTCAGTGGATCAGCCGTCCTATCAAGGCTTTGGATATGGGCCTCATTTTCATTCAGTGGGTGCTTTTTAAGTCTGTCCACTTTGTTGAATATTTCCACTGAAGGGACATTTTATGTAAAGGTAATTTGGGAGATGGGAGAAGTTGAAAAGTTAGAAATTAGTATGTGTGTTAAGATTTGATGTGTTCTGTTTTTTAAAAAAAATGTTTTGTCTGGTATCCGGCCCTGGCTTTTGTCATATTTGAAGTAGATACTTTTCCTTCTGTTGTGTTCTGTCCTGTTCCATCCTGTCCTCTCTTTCTTTCTGGGGTCAAAGGGAATGCCACCAGTAAAGCAGAGTGAACAAGGATCTTTGCTGGGCAACCACACCAGCTGGCCCATCTTCAACCATTTTTGATCTACAAAAAAAAAAAAAAAAAGAAACCACAAAAACCAGTGCTGTATAGTCCATGTAAAGGTATAATGATCATCATTTGGTGACTATTTATTGAGAACTGAGTGTGAAACTACACAAGCAGTTCTCAATTGACCAAGCTAGGATTGTCTGACATCAGTACCCCTGCTACCTTCCCCCAGGTTTTACTAAACACTTTTCATTTTGTGGCCTCCAGGCAATGAAGTTAAAGACAGATTTTTTCCTACTTTCTGAAGTTTGCTACACCCCATCAGAATATGGGAGGGAATGCAGCCAGTCTCTTCCGGAAGATTAGGAGGACAGTAAGATACTGTAGCCACCTCCCGGCTGATACTTGAGCCCTGCCTTCCCCACGGTCAAGCCTTTCGGAGGCAGCCAGCATATGGCTTGTATCAAACTCTATATTTAGGAGGAACAACTGTGAGCTATGACAGGAATTCTCTTTAACACTTAGCCTTAAACTGAGTTCTCTCCAGCCCCAAGCCAGGAGCAGCTCTCAGTACTGGGAGAGATACAGAGCACTTGAGCTATTTCAGCCACATGAAAAGCATCAGAATTGAGATCACAGCTCAGAGGACACCCGGCGTCCCTTCCACCCTCCAAGGAGCTTTGTATTCTTGCACCTGGCTGCCTGGGACTTTCCTCGGGCAGTAAACAAATACAGAAAGCAGGTAAGCAGAAAGAGCCAGCTCTGGCAACTGGGTTTTCTAAAGGAAATTTCCTTGATATTTAACTTAAGTGACTACTTTTAACTTTGTAGGCTTGTGACCAGTGGCTGTAGCTTCTTTGTCGATTCCTTGTCCCCTTGTGATATTGCTACTTCTGTCTTATAAATTGTGTGCCTGAGAGAGTTTCTGAAAAAATACTGAGTTTATGATAGCATTCATTGATGATGATGTTAATAAAATGTTCACAGTCCACATATGATAACTGTGACCTTGAAGCTGTGGTGGCCAGCATTATAGTCTGTCAGCGAAAGGCAGATTTGGGCTCTGAGCTCAGAAGTAATCAGACTGGGGGAAGAGAAAAGCTATAATGCTAGTCTTTTGATTTACCTACATGCAAATTATTGCCAGAGTTGTTATATAACACAAGTTGAGGATGCTTTTCTCCTTTCTCTGAATTCCAGGTTTGGATTCAGTGTGAAGTTCTCTCAGTACTTTGTAGATTGATAAAACCTTTTTGTGGGAAAGCTTCGCGCTGTAACAGTTTTCCTGTGCCCAGCTGGGTAGAGGGCAGCATTCCTTGTCCCTGTCTATGTGGGCCACAGAGTCTGAGGCATGGGACCACAAAGGGACTGTCTTCTGTCCCAGCATATTTAAGGAAGAGTAAATAAAGAGTTAGTTTAGACAGCTGACCATCTTTCTGCACCCTTCTCAGAAGTTATTTTTAGCTGCAGGACAGAAGATGATTCTCTTTGAGATGGAGCTTTATCCATTCACTTGACCTTTAAAAAGAACAAAGCTCTTACTTCCAAATATTGATTTATTTGCTTCTGAATCCCTGCTTATGAAATTAGTGACATTAATGTTGACAAAGTTTTAGTAAGTCAAAGAGTTTTATTTAGAAGTTAGATATTAGATGCTGTCTAATCAAAGTGAAATGGGGGTATATTGTAAATGACTCAGCAGACAGACCATTAAAAGTCCCCATGGACTAGCAGAGCTGCCAAGAAAACTTAGCTGTGCAGAGCTGGCAGGCATCTCCATTATACTACAGGTTTTGTAAAAGTCAATCCATGCCTTGTCAAACTTTCGATGTTTTCAAATTTTAGCCAGAGCCAGGAGACAGAGTAATCAAGTGCCGTAAAGAGTACATCTTGGATGAAACGCAGTGGCCTCAGTGGGAGGGGCGTGAGTACCTAAGGCATAGCTTTCTCTTTCTGGTCCCTAGAAGACGTACACAGATAAAGAGGGACGGCGCATCCCACACTCTACCTCCGTGATGGAGGTGAATGCAGAGCTACGGAAACAACCAGGGAACACTGTCTATTTTTATTCATCAGTGTGCTTTGCCCTGATTTCTCCACAAATAATGGGGACAGCAAGAACTGCTGCTGGACTGATTTACAGAAATGTTCTCTAGCCTGTTTGTGAGGAATGAGAGCTAGGAGCTAACCAACTTGCTATAGATGTCTGCATTAAAGATTGATATAGATGTTAAGAAATTCATACGCAAATGAGAATTACATATGAATGTAATTCTGCACAAGAGACAAGGCCTAGCCATCACTTAGGTTCAGAGTTTTCCAAAAAAACGCACGGCAATCCAGAAGTTAGCTCATCAGTCAGTGAAAAAACAAAATCGGCTTATTTTTTAAATCAATGCAATATAAATAACACAATAATTATTGCTTACTTTTTTAACCATTCAACCATTTATTGCAATAACATAAAGAAATTTCCTAATTCCCATACTTTCACTTGATGTTCAGTAACTTTTTAAAAGTTTCGAAGTAAACTTTAGTTGTCCATACAGGAAATAGTTTATGCTGAGATATTTAAAGTCCTGTGAGAATTTTTGCTTTACATGACTTCTATTAGCTTTTGAGGAACAGAAACATTACAAATTATGACACTAAGATATTCATTTTGGAATTGGGCTGTGTGCCCTAGATACAAAAATTAAAAATCTTTCATTTCTCTTTGACACAGCAGGAGAGACAGCTACGTGTCTGATACATTTCACAGAGCAAAATGTGTCCTTGAATGCTCAATTCATTGTTGCTATTTAATTTTTTAACCATATTAAAATAATTCTATCCACATCCTCATAGGTGGAGACTATATCTTTGTATTACCAAAATAGTAAAGTGAAACTTTTTTTTTTAAATGTTGCTTTCCTGTGTATAGCTCTCCAAACTCTATACGTGGATACACTTAGGACAGAGGAATTTTTTAGTTTTGTTTTGTTTCAGAGCCAGGGATTAAACCCAGTATCTCATGCATGCTGAACAAGCTCTCTATGGCTGGGATACATCCTGAGTCTTGGAAGTTTTAAAAGACATGAATTGTTTAATAATAGAGTCTAGGACTTTAAATATCTAAACAGAAAACTAAGTTTATCATAGAGTTTATAGATCTTTTGTCTCTATAGGTGTTAAGGGGCATTGCTACATCAGTTCTTCTCTATACTGAAGGCTGCAGATCAGTGCAAGACTCAAGTTATTAGCTGTGGGCAACGGCAACAAAACACTAAATATCTGCATCATGATGTATAGTTCACAAGGCCTTTTCAGCAGCACTGCATTATTATTATTATTATTTGGTACTGGGGATCGCACTCACAACCTCACACTTGCCAGGCAGGTGCTTAAGACAATGAGCTAAATCCCCAGCCCAGCACTGCATTGTTTTAACTATTATTGCAACCCGTGAAAAGGTTGAACTAATCTAAGGAAGAAGAATTGGGCCTAGAAATGTTGAGTAACATTGCCCAGGTAACATAGGACTTGTGACACATGCCGACTCTCCTCTCTGTTCATTTACTCATGGATTACTGCATACACTTACCAGACATGAAAGAGAATTCAGCCAACCTAGTTGATAGTTTGAGTTTAGAACACAGTGTGTTTTTTTAATTCAATGAATATTTAACTCTTAATTTGGTCCTGTCAATGTTTAATAGAGAAAACTATAAAAACAGACCAGAGCTGAGATATTATTCCCTGTTCTGTTAGCTGCATTAAACCATATAGCCTATGTCCCCAAAAGTTTTCATTTACAGTATCTTAATCAGGCCTCATATGTTGAAAGAAAACAAAAAAGTCTTTTGAGAGGAAAGCACCTGCACATCTTGGGGATCTGCATGCTCGCAGAAGTCCAACGTGCCTTCTGACATTGTTCTGTTGAAAGGAGAAGGACAGGCAAGCCATGGTCTGCTGTCTGTGTTTCATATCTTGGGCGCTGTACGAGGCACCCTGCAGGGGGTCTGCATGGGCCGCACAGAGCTGGGAGAAGAGCTGAGTGAAGAGCATGCGGTGGTAGGGACACAATACAGGCTACTTCTTTTTGGTTGTTCAACAAAGAGCAGGCACTTCCCGTGAACTGACTAACCACTCTGACAGCAATGATTTCAGATCAAAAGTTCAGTTGCAAGTGGAGAGGCTCTGAGGCCTGAACAAAGGTGTTTTATTCCCACCACCTCTTTGTTTTGCTGCTCTTGGCAAAGGAGTAGGAGGGCAGGGAAGGAGGTGATAGTGCCTTTCAAGTTTCTGATCGCCTATCATTAGCATCAGGGGTGAGGCATCTCAGCATTTCTCCTCCTGAATGATTTATCGGGGTGCTCTAGTGTTCCCTATCCCCAAGGCATTTGGAAGGAGAGTCTCTAAGTAACTTTGGAAACTGAGACTGAAAGAATATATGGCCAGAGAAAGGGGTGACTGCCCAGTTGAATCATGAGTTAAATTCTAATTTATCAAGACAGAGAATCTGAATGCTGCCACCTTTGATAGTTTCTTTACTTTTTTTTTAGGGATAAGACTGCGTGAATATGTCAAAACAGCCAGTTTCCAATGTCAGAGCCATCCAGGTAAGTAAACATATTTGTGTTTTAGTGCCAGCTCTGTGACTTCTAGCCTGATTGCTTAATAAATCATATTTATTGTGATTGCTCACCTCTAACTGATGATTCAATTCAAGAAGAAAAGAAAGTTCCTTTTTATAAGAATTGTGAAGTACCAGTTAGGCACAATGGAGAAAAGAGACGTTATTTTTATGTAAATGTTCTAAATTTTATGAATGAGAATTGTCTTCCACAAAAGTGTAGTGTGTTCACAATGACCTATTAGGTATTTTATGAAGACCTAGAAAGGAGGCGCTCAAGGACTTCAAACATAAAACAATGGTAAGGAGAGAGAAATGCCAATTACTTTCAATCAGCCCACATTGCATTCTTGTATTAAAATATTATACTGTTAACATATACTGTACACCATAAATATTTGCAATTATTATATGTTAATTTAAAAATAATATTTTTGATATGTGAGTTTTTATATACTCACTGATGGAAGACAGAATATTCAAATTTGATTTTTATACCCAATTGATATATGGATAAATGAATAGGTAGAAAGGTAGATTCATTTGATTCAAATTCTTCTTTTGGGACAGCGGTTGTAGCTCAATGGAAGAACACTTGTTGGTACGCATAAGGCCCTGAATTCAATCCCCAGGACTAAAAATAAAATGAAATAAAATGAATCTTTCTTTAAATAATATCTTTTTGCAGTCCAGTGTTTTTCCCAAGTCTTGACTATTTATCTTTTAAAGTCCATATGTTGTTAATTCTTCTAATGCCATCCAAGCAAAGAAATTCTTTGGTTTGTTTAAATTGACTTAAGTGTCACCTAAAAAACAGGAGGAGGGAAGCAGGCAGTTTGGAACAAAAATATGATTATGAAAATAACTTTCAGTATTTGTTTTTACTCCGTACTTAATTTGATATTTTTTAAGGGCTCTATTTGACTCGCAAATGACTCTCACCCTGAGACTCTGGGCACAATGCTTTATTGTACGATTTCATCTTTCCTTTCCTTCAGTGAGGAGCCCATTTGTGCTTTGCCAAAGGAATTTCTTTTCTTCCTGAACTTTTTCTGAATATTTCAAGACATGAAACAGTCCCTGGATATTTTAACTCTGATTCACCTTCCATCACACACAAACACAATCACAAATGGTTGACCAAGGTTTGCACGGAAGAGGAGTGCAGTGGCTGGACTGTGAATACATCATTACAGGATTTAGAAATCCTAGCACACACTGGTGGTGGAGGTGGTGGAGGGACAGACTTTTCTTGTCATGACTTATGCATACCCTTAAATTGATGAGGATTCTTAAGTGGCAGGATGCATAACAACCTCTGGAAACCTTTCGCTAAACAAGCCACCAAGGAGGGGGACTATGCATTTGGCAAGGATTCCATTCCACATTGTGACAATTAGTCCTCTGGTGCCTACCTCATGAGTCTCTGACATATTCTGACAGTGACAGTGGTAATTATTTTGTCTCCCAGACATGTGAACATCTTTGAGCCTTTAAATCTTCTCTTTTTCCCACTGAATAAACAGTAGCTTGGATTCTGGAATCATATTGCCATCTTGTGTCAGTGAGGATCATGGGAAAATTGCTTTTCCTCTCTATGCTTCCATTTCTGCATATGTGAAACACAGATCGTCATCTAGGGCTA
This sequence comes from Dolichotis patagonum, assembly GCA_004027295.1. Lineage (NCBI taxonomy): Eukaryota > Metazoa > Chordata > Mammalia > Rodentia > Caviidae > Dolichotis > Dolichotis patagonum. The sequence goes on along the minus strand of PVJX010033616.1, from coordinate 1,252 downwards.
CATGTATAAGATGCTGAAAGCAGCAGAGTAAGTACTCATTAAAGATCAAAAATTATTGGGATCATTCAGCAATGATTTGTGCCAGAGCTATGTGAAATACTACCATTTTATCATTACACTTAAATCTACTGAAGTACTAAACATGAAATTTCCCTTTTCATCTCACAGCACACAACCACATGGTCTTCTTTTGCTTCTCTTCCTTTAAAAAATGAAAGCATGTTGATTTCTCTTCCTTAATGCACTTAGAGTTCACTCAAATCTACACTGAAAATTCACCAGGATTTTGTTTACTCATTTTGACCTTGATGTATTTTTACATCTGTAATATTTAAAAAGCAGCTATTGATTATTCTCCATAGCTGTCATTATGCTGCATTGAAAAAATGTCCATCCACTTTCCTAACAAGGGCAATACAGTGGTTTTTATGGATGTGGCTTTGCCTCTTCCGTTGCATTTTATGCCACACAAAAAGCCCAATTTACTGTACCTTCAAATGAAATATTATTTTTGTGGTTAAATAGGATCAGCACTAGCTGATATTTTCCTATCATCATTGCATTAACCTTAAGTAGGGCACATTAGATAAAATATGAAAATTGTTACACTATACAAAATGGTTTATAGGAGGAACATTATCTAGATAATGGTCCTCTCTGGAGCAAATAGAAAACCCAGAGTGATGAGGGAGTACCTAATTGTGTAAATACCACTTAAAGTTCTTGAGTGTTTTGTCCAAAACACTCTATCATTTTATTAGAACCATGTCTCTAATTCAGTTCAACTGTCATTTCCTGGGTGTATAATATGTGCCATGCACTGTCCTAAGTATATGGAGCACACAAAGATGAGTTGACATGTGAGTCCAGTGTTTGAGAAGCTCGTGGTCCCCATAATGTGTTAGCTACCTGACTTTGGGCAAGTTGTTTATTCTCTTTGTGCCTCAGGTTTTTCAACTGTTAAGAACAGAATTAATAACAGTACCTTATTTCTGTGAAGGTAAAGTGAATTTAATACATGTAAATGATTAGACCAGTGGGTGGATTGTGATGATTGCTTAATAACTGGCAGTTATCACCAGCTATGATCATCAAAACCACCATCGTCATCTATTTCAGCAGTATGCCAAACGTGTCCCTTGGAGTACCAATTTTATGGAATGCTGTTAATTAGATTAAAAGTTTCCATAACTAAGTTTTTGGGAAAATTTCTCAGAGTCAATAACTTGCTAATGGCATCATGTAAGTTTTT
>PVJX010033615.1:0-19651 GCA_004027295.1 Dolichotis patagonum | reverse complement strand
CATAGAAGAATACTAAAACACATAGTCTTAAAAGGTTATTGTATACTCCAAAAGTCTAAGTTTTGGGTATTCTACCCTAAAAACTACAAACACGTTTTTCCTAAGAAAATTATGTAACCATGTTTCAGTGAATATAAGTGCTACTATTTAAAATTGCTACAGATTCTCTGCTTTTTAGTATTTATTAAATTTTGTACAAAAAGTGCTTCAAGTATGTAATGTAAACTGATAGTGAAGCTTTGAGATTTGTAACAGTTGAAGTAAATTTTCATAGACCAACAATGTTTTCATTTTTCTAATAGAAATTTTATAATTAATTATAGTTTATGCTAAATAATCATACCAGTAGAGGAACATGTTTGTTTTTAGATTAAGGGTAGCTGTAGAATCATTAACAAGGGAAGAAATAATTTGCATTTGTGCTATCAGAAAAACAGCTCCAGTTGTCAATTTATCTAATAGAAAAAATAATTAAAAGACTAAATGTAAGCAGAATAAAATATAAGATACTGTCTTCAATTTACCTTAATATAATTGTACTCCATGGCTCACTTACCAAATTATTTCTGTCAAAGCAAGCTATTTCTTTACTGTCACATATTATTAACAATGCTCCAGAATTTTCTGGGCCTGAGTGTTTAGGGAAACTATGCAAGAGGAATACTTTACCTTGGGTGCTATTGGTAAGCCACGTAAGTTGTTTAGATCTATTCACCATATAATTTATATTTAATTTTGACAACTAATATTTATTTCATTTTAATTTTTTACAAAATTAAACAAAGGAACAGGAAATCCAGAAGGTACAAATCTCAGAATGGATGATAAAAGCTCTCTGCAATTCATTTATTAAAATCTTACACCCTGCACTTGTTGTATTGAATGTGTAGATGTAAAACTTCACTGCCTACTTAATAAAATCTCAGATCTAAATTTCTCAAAAATCTGGGTTGTTATTTTCAGTTTCATTTCTCACATTTCCTCTCCCTCCCCTACACATTCAACTCAGTTTCTTTCATCCCTTGCACTCACACTCTGATTTTTCATTACACTTTGCTTTGTTCAGTCTGTTCCATCCATACAGGATTCATGCTCCCTGTTTTCAGGCCTTGTCATTCTGCACAGGCCAACACAAGGTTATGGTCTTCTTTAAGTTCTTCACATGCCCTACAGTCCTAATTTTGTGCATTTTCCATAACTTTTACTTTTGCATGCTCCACTGCATAACTCAAATCACCTGTGCAACCATGACATCAACAGGGAAATAAAATGTAATCTAACCCAGGCAAAGTCTTAAATATCTATGACCATCAACAGTAACAGCAAAAATCCAGCATAATTTGCCCTTCTGATTAAAGTAATTCATAATCCTTTCCTCTCTCAAAATACATTCATCGCAAGAGAGACAAAGTCCTAATGTCGTTATTTTCAATTCAAAGTCTATGATTTATGAAAAAGCCATTGTCTATTCAGCATGTCTCCTCTTGGTTGGGAGATCTGTAAAGTAACAAAGATCAGCTATCCCCAAGGACACCAAAAATGCAACTGCAGAAATAGAACTGGAAAACTGCTGCGAATAATGTTTGCCAGAAAGAGAAAGTATGGGAGATACACGGGGGCCTTGAAGTTTCACTGGGTAGAAGCTTCTGCTGACAGTTGATAGAGAACAGTTCTTGACCTCTAATTTTGCCTCAGGTTTATTTCTCCTCTGCTCTTGTTTGTTGTGTGTGTGTGTGTGTGTGTGTGTGTGTGTGTGTGTGTTTCTTACCTCATCTTCTGAGGCATCTTTCTCAAATCCATCTAAGGAGGACTTTGGAGCATAGGGCTACCCCGAGAGATGAGCATCGCTTAAGCTGTATGTTACCTTCTGAAGATTTGGAAGGCCACAAGTTATTTCTCATCTCAGATAGCCACAGTCTCTTTAGGACTATGTGATGTACTCTTCTTCTGTTTGATTTCAATCAACTCTGTGCACAAATCACCATGTTTCCCTTTGAACTGTACTATCCCACATTAACAGACCACTACTGACGACTTGCAACAATAAATATTTATTGTTGCAATAAATCCTTCTCAGCACACACTCACTGCAGGTTAGTATTAGCTGCTACAAGTAGTTCTCAACTTCACACCCAATAGAGCAGCTCCTGTCTAAAACACTTTGTTTGTTTGTTTTTTTCTTGAGACAGTTTCATTTTGCAATTCAGGCTAGCCTTGAACTCACTTTGTAACCCATGCTGGCTTCAAATTTGCATTGATCCTCCTGCTTCAGTCTCCCAAGTGCTGGGATTACAAACATGCACCATCTAAAACATTTCTTGATCTTGTAACAAAGGGAAAAGCAAGAAGATAGCAGACATAAGCTCTTTAAGTTTCTGCTTATGCACAACACTTTATTTCTCATATCTCATTTATTAGTAAATAATAAAGCAAGACATCTTATCTAGTCTCATGTTACTGAATGTCTTTGTTACTTTTTACTCATCGCTAAGACAAAATACCTGATGCCCAAAGTTGGGAAAGGAAAGGTTTATTTCTTACAGTTTTTGGAGGTTTCAGTCCATACTCAGTTGGCTCCAACACAGGGTGGCATGTCGGGGCTGCAGTTCACGGCGGCTGCAAACAGCAAGGTGGAAACCGGCAAGAGAGAGACACACCTTCTTCCTGCCATTACATCACATCCTGGCTCCACCCCTAGGAGGGTGTAGCACTGACACCACCAATCCAAGCACTAGACAATGAACCAATCACAAATGCACAATACAAATACATGAGGCCTGGGGGCCACCGACATAAACCATGACACTGAATTAAGTAAATGATATCTCCTTCTAGGAAGAGGCAGCAGGTATTCTTTTATCACACAAACACGGATTCTATTCCTACTTCTAAAGCTCATTTTAAAAAAAAGTTTCTCTACTATATCTCCTGTACTATGGCTTTTATAGACTGTCATCTCTATTCTACTCAATCCTGCTTTAAATATAGGTCACATACTCTTATCCCAAAGTTTCATGTGTAAAACTTGAAGTTTTATGATTTGATGTGTCAGTTAATTTTTAGTGAAATTTTCATCTCTGTAAACCTTCTTTATTAATATTTCCAAAAGCAATACTTGACTAACAAGATATGAACAAAATTTTTTAATTTAAAAATTATAGTAAAAGACATATTGACAGTAGTTCCCTCTTAAAATCATTCCCTTTACTTCCAAAACACTTATCCCATTGTTCTCGTCACTTTCTTAAGTATTGATGGAAGTCTTTTTTTGGAATGTCTGCTTGATGTGATTAAAATACAGTAAGCCCCTGACTTACTTACGAATTAGCTCCATTCTGGGAGAACTTTGAAATATTGATATCTTAGTGTCTTTCTCACTGCCAAGATACAATATAGAAAAGCTACAATGTAAAGGAGTAAAGTTTTATATTGGCTCACAGATTATAGAGATTTCAGTGCATAGTTGGCTGGCTGCAATGCAGGGTAGGAATTACGGCAGAGAAGGTTGCTCATGGCAAGGCCGGCAGGAAGCAAAGAGTGAAAAGATGAGTACACACAGAGATAAACTCTTTCAGGTCATGCACACAGAAACCAACTTCTTCCAGCAGACTCCTACCTCCTACCAAGAAGTCAGCTATAAACTCAATGGACTGAGTGATCCACTGTTATCACACTCCCATGATCCAATAACTTCCCCAAAGTCCCAACAATGAGTATGTTAGGCTTTCGAGTGGCATCTTAGATATAAACCATAACAGTTCACATCTCAAAAATGTTGTCCTTGTGCCTTTCTGGTGATCAGTTTTCCCCTACATGGCCTTAATCACATAAGAATCTAAATCAGATCTCAGTTCAAGGTCCCCATTCTGATATCATTAGTTATAGGTCATTCTTTGTTTTGGAAATAGCCAAGTGGTCAGGTATTGGAAAGAATGTGCACAGTGTACAACCTTAAAATGTCACTGTTCTTGGTGAGGTCATTTTAGGTCTAAGATGTAACAAATAGTTATAGATGTATTAGACATTGGAGTCTTTGTTTCTTTACTTAACTATAACTGAAAAACAAAACATGTTATTTTGGACACCACCCTCCCCTTCTCCTGTTTTTTGTCCTTCAGACCCACTAATTTCTGACAATATGCCTACTAGTTAAGAGTCAGACTTCTTAACACAGTTAGAATGGAATTGTCAGAGAATTCACTACTACCGCACTGGTGTCATTTTTCTCTCTTACTTTATTATGTATCAGCCATATTAGCTTCCTTCAACACTTCTCCCCACTTTGTTGTTGTTTTTAAAGCTTCAAAGCCATTTCTCTTACCAATTAGAATGTTTTGCCATAGGTTTATATCAAGTTACTTCTTTCTATTTATATTTCAGCTCAGATTACCTCAGAAGGATCTAGAGAAACCGTCTGTCTTTTCTCCGTGTCAAATTTGTCTCTCATTTTGTTTTATTGGTTTGTTACTATCTAAACTTATTTTATTTATCACTTGTCTTTGCCAATCAGCATGTAAGTTCAAATAGGACAGAATAATCTTCACTTTCACTGCTGTATATCTAGTAGCTAGAATCTGGTGCTCAGTATTACACAGAAAGATTTGTCTCCATAAGCTTCATGACCTATTGATATAGGGATGATATAGGACCTCCAGATGATATAGGGATGATACAGGACCTCCAAATAATGTAAGTAATATAAGGTAAATATAAGTCCTAACCTGCTAGATGTCTGATATGCCAAGTTTGTGTTCTCTAAAATGGAGGAATGAATGTTAGGCACAATGGAGGTTAACTATAAAGAAGGATAAACTGGATACTTTCATAAGTAAATGGATGTAACTTGAGGACATACTCATTAGTGAAATAAGACACACATGTAAACATTGTATTATTTCATTAGTGTGAAAAGCTGAAAGAAAAAACGTGTATGTGTATGTATATGTTTATAAAAAAAAAGATAGTTACACTACTGATTTCTTTGAGTTTGCTAAAGAGAAAGATTTGTGCTGGTATTGTTTGGACAATTGAATGCAGATGTCTTGTGCTCTGGGTGAATGATTTGGGGATGACAGTGCACAATGTACGTATCTTTGTTGCCCCCTAATCCGTGTGTTTTGAAATTTTGTTAGTTTGTTTTCTTCTTCTTTTTGTTTTTATCCTTAAATAAAATGTATTTGAAAAAATATTAAGCCTTTCAATATCTTTCTTGTTGAAAAAATTTTAAAATGTGGCATCTATTTCTAGCTTGCAAATCTCTATACTTTAAAAATTACCAATAAATATTGAATTTAATTAAAATAGGTTTTAAAAAAAACAATGGAGGTTAAGAGAAGGAAGTATTCATTGAGAGAAAGATAGCTTTTGGCTAAGAGAGATAGAAGGCAGTCCTGAGTATGTGACCCCAGGGGCCCTGCTTCTCGAAGGAGTTTTACAGAGTAAAGCTAAGAAGAGAGGCAGGTATAACATAGGACAAAACTATAATCAACTAACAAGATCACAAGCATAGTCACTTAGGTAACATTGACCCAAAGGGAAATCACAAGGTGAGTACGAGGTGGGGCAAAATAGGGTCAACCAGTGAGATTATGGTATAACTGCTTAGTAATTGTCTTAAGTTACTTTTTACTGGTCACAGAGACAAAAATACTTTTTATTTGTCACTGAGACAAAATACCCAAAGTTAGGGAAGGAAAGGTTTATTTCTTACAGTTTTTGGAGGTTTCAATCCATACTCAGTTGGCTCCAAGACAGTGTGGTATGGTGAGGCAGCCATTCATGGCCGCTGCAAACAGCAAGGCGCAAACCGGCAAGAGAGACACACTTTCTTCCCGCCAATATATCCTATCCTGGTTCCACCCCTGGGTGGGTGAAACACACCACCAATCTGGGTGTTAGACAATGAACCGGTCACAAATGCTAGATTTGGTAGAGTCCATAATTGCATGAGGCTTGGTGGCCACTGACATAAACCGTGACAGTAACATTGATTAAATGGAGGAATCCAATATGGAAGCAAGTCATGCAGCAAGTATACATAAGCAGAACAAGGACTTTTCCTGGCACGGAGGGGCCAGGGAAATTTTGGTCCCCCACCCAAGGTGACTGATTCCTAGAGTATCAATCACTGCATCTATCCCTAGGGGAAGTATGTACCTGAGGCCTGATCTTCAACAAATGCGTATCCAGTTGTCTTCTGCACTGCACTTTTCTGAGGGTCTAGCCCTGCCTGACTGCCTATAATATTTCTAAATAACTTAGCTGTCATATTAATATCATCTAGTCATTTTTTTTCATACTTGTTGGCCACATCTCTTCCCCCAAGCAGTACATGTTAGAATTCATCAGTTCCATGGCCTGTTGCTGTTCTCACTCAAACCTTGCTTCCTAAGCAATCCATTGCACTATAATGCTCAACTCTCATCAATAAACTGTGACCTGCTTTTTAGTCTAGCCATCTCTTCTGCTATTGAATTCACTTGGAGTTGCCAAAGGTATTTGTATAACATTCTTTATAGCTCCTTAATAACCACAGTTGGTCAAACTGAATTTCTAAAACTATTCTTAATTCTTCCTGTCCTCATACTCCCATAATCAATCAATCAACAATTCTGTCGGTACCATCTCCTAAATATTTTCGGAATCTTTTTCTCCCTGATCATTACATGTTACTTAAGTCCAACCTATTCTTTCTCACATAAACTATTCCCAATGGTCCCTTAACACCTCCTTCTCCTTCGGCCCTTGTTCCTTCTAACACATTCTTCTCAGACAAAATGATCATTTTTGGTGAACTCTCCAAAAGTTTCTGCATAAAGTCCATGTAGAGGGCCACTGCCCAGCAGACTTGGTCCCCAAATGGCTCTCTTCGCTCAAGTTCCATCTATACTAGTTCTCCAGCTCCTCAAGTTTTCACTTGGTTAATGCTTACTCCTCCTTCGAGTCTCATGTAGCTTTTACGGAGAAGCGTTTTCCATTTCTTTTTAGTCCTCATTACTTGTTTGCTTACTTGTTTATTCTTTAAACCACGTAGGAAGTTGGAGAGGGCTCGCATGATATCGGATGGAATCCCAAAGTTCCCATAAAGCCTGCCCACCAACGACTTTTGAGCTAAAAAATAAAAAAGATAAATGAAAATTGGTGTAGTGGAAAGCATTACGTGTACAAACAGGAGCCCTGAAAACATTTTAGGGCTCCAACCGCGGGTGCAAGGAGAGGGGACAGTGGCCTGAAGCAGAGTTCCGGGTGACGCTGCCCATTCAACAGAAGGACAAGATCTGAGACTACTGTCATCTTGAAGTCATTTAGCAGTCTTTAACCTTTGCCCGAGAGCGACAGTGTATGACAGAAAGCAGCTGCAGTCCTTTCAAACCGCAGCTGCTGACCTCAGTGGCTGGAGACCCGACCTGGCCTCCAGGCGCTGGGCGCTCGCAGCCAGAGGCGCCGCGATTCTCCCTCAGCGGCCGTCAGCGCCGAGAGGCGCGCGGCCCGAGCCTCAGGCTCCGCCCACGGGGAGCGCTGCCTGTCGCCCCGAGACCCAGGGCCTGAATATGTGGTCTCCCGGAAAAGTGCCTGTCTGGTCATTAGAAGGTTTCTAGTTTCGATGAGAAAAAAAAAAATTACTCGTCATAAATAAACGTAGTACAACCATGATGGCTGTTTGGCTTTGGAATGGAATGGAACGGTGATGGTCGGCTCAGGTTAGGGAGCGTGAAGCTAGATCGGTGCAGGCAGTGGTCAGGACAGCCGCATCCGGGCCCTCCTGCCGCAGCCCCCAACCCTGCCAGGGGTCCTTCAGGTGGGAGGTGCTGGTTGACTTTGGACGTCCGCGCAGCCTGGGTAGGGTGACTGCTTAGTGTGGTGCCGGCAGGTTTGTTTTCTTTCCTTTAGAGCTGTAGGCCTGTGCTGCAAACATGATCCGCCAGATCATCGGTCAGGCCAAGAGGCATCCTAGCGTAAGTTCGTAACTCCTTTCCCAGTGTTCTTCCATTGCCCCTGGTGAGTGGGGGCGCGGCTGCCTCTGCCCCTGTGAGCGACCTTTGAGACCCTGACTCCCCTTGGGGCTAGACCTGCCTCTCTCTGCTTGTGTCGGTTACCCCAGGGCCTCGGGCTGTGACCTAAGCCAGGCATTGTAGGATTTTGGCTAGCAGGCGGGAGGTGAGGGACACTTGCCAAGAGGATACACGACACAGTGACAGCGAGAACAGCCTGGTGGCTGCTCTCTTGCATTTGTTCCGTCCAGGAGGGATGGATATGTGCTGTGTAGATTAGAGACCAAGAATGTCAGGTTCCGCGTTTGTCATGCTGCCTCTTGAGGACTTAGTTTTCCGCAGTGCACCACCAGGTATTTTGGTGTGTAAAGGTCCTTGGGTTTGGAATCCTCACCTTGTCTGGATGCCTTGATATTTTGGGAATTTCGTAGCGCAGTGCCAGGTGTGACAGCGCACGCCTGTAATCCCGACGCTCGGCGGGCAGAAGCAAGATGAGTTCAAGGCCACTCTCAACTACACAGCCAGACCCTGAGTCAAACAAGAAACCCAAGAAAGAAATGAGTCGCCTTTTTTTGTTTTGTTTTGTTTTGTTTTGTTTTTGTATTACTTACTATTTTCCCTCAGTAAAGCTACATGCTTTACTGTACAGTTCCCTAACAACCTTTGTTTAATGTTTGTGTTAAACGTAAATATGTTTGTGTTAAACGTAAATATGAAAAAAACGTAAATGTTAGTGTTACACGTAAATATGAAAAAAAACTGTAAATACATACCAAGTTCTCAAAATAGATGCCTACCAAGAAGGTACCAACGAAGAATTCGTCGCAATATGTTTTCAGTTTCAGTTTGTCTAAAGCGGGTATTTCTTTTTTTTTTTTTTTTCTTTTTTGTTATTGTATTTTGGGGGCAGGGTTTTGCGGTCTTTCAGGTTAGCCTTGAACACACTTTGTAGCCCAGGCTGGTCTCAAACTCAAAGTGATCCTCCTGTCTCAACCTCCCAAGTGGTGAGATTACAGGGGCCACCACACCCGGCCTTAAACTAATATTTGTAACGGATATGTTTCTGTTTATTCAGGTTCTTTATTTCACAGAGATTATGGTGTTCATATGTCTGTTTGGAGGCTAACAACTAGTTTATAAACAACTTTGTATCTCAGCTGGGCGAGGTGGCACACACCTATAATCCCTGCATTGGGAGGCTGAGGCAAGAGGATTGTCTGAGACCAGACTGGGCTACAAAATGAGCTCTACGCCAGCATGAACTGCATAGGGAGACACGCCCTCAAAAAGACCAAAAAAAAAAACCTAGCAAACAAAGACACCTTTTTCTCTCTAGTTTGAACAAAAGGGAAACTATAAAATTTAATGGGAATGATGTATGCATATTAGGCAAATAAAGCCAAAACTTAATATGTTTTCTTGAAAATTTAAGTATGTACACATAATTTTCTCTACATTAAGAAATACACTTTTTTTTTTTTTTTTTTGGTACCGGGGATCGAACTCACGCCCTCACGCTTGCCAGGCAGGCGCTTAAGCCACTGAGCTAAATCCCCGGCCCCTAAGATTTTGCATTTCTTTTTTTTTTTGGTACCGGGGATCAAACTCATGACCTTGTGCTTGCCAGGCAGGCGCTTAAGCCACTGAGCTAAATCCCCGGCCCAAGAAATACACTTGCCAGGGACATAGCTCAGTGGCATGAGTACCTGCCTGGCAAAGGTAAGGTCCTGAGTTCGAAATACTCTTTAAGTCAGAATCATTTTAACATTATTTGTAAATCTCATTGTTTTAGAATACAGTTAAATAGTTAACTCCAGTTAAGGGACCTTTTTTTAAAAAAAAATTTTTTTTGAGACAAGGTCTTGCTATATACCTAGGTTGACTCTGGACTCATTATGATCTTCCTGTCTCTGCCTCCTGAGTGCTGAGACCGATGTGTCACCATGCCCAAGTTTTTAAGACAAGTTTGCATAATCAGTCTTAAGATTTGGAAATTAATGTGTAGAAAATATTGCAACCTCTCTTTGGTCAGCATCAAGAAATTTGAAGATGGTTATTCTTTTATATATTATTTAGTTTTCAGTGGTACTTAGATTGAACATAGGATCTTCTCACTCTTAAGTTTTTTTTTTTTATAAGTCACTTAAATTGTTGGGACTGTGCTTGAATTCAGGATCCTCATTCTTCGGCCCCTCAGAGTGCTAGGATTATAGGAATGGACAATCACCCTGGCTTAATTCTTGTGTATTTTATGTTTCATTAGAAGCAAACATAAAATTGTCTATTTTGTGTTTGGTTGTAGTTGATCCCCCTTTTCCTGTTTATTGGAGCGGGAGGTACTGGAGCAGTACTGTATTTGACACGTCTGGCATTGTTCAATCCAGATGTCAGGTAAGTACTTCCAAACATTTAAAATTTTGGTGGTTTGTCAAGCTGCTGTAGGAGCCTCGGTTTTTCAAGTACAGTATTAGAGACAGCTTGACTTTTGTAGCCCTACAGTAGATTCAGATCCCTGTTCCGTTGTTATTTACTTTTCCTGGTTTATGAATTTATCAAATTTCTCTGTTTCGTTTTCTTACTGATAAAGTAGAATTAATACCAATCTTAAAATGTTTATAGAATTGAGATAACTTTTTATAAAATACTTAATTGTGGTTCTTAGCATATAAAATATTTTTGCCTGATTTCTGCAACAGGTAATTTTTTTGCAGTTAAAACATAATACGTAAAGAAAATACTGATTCAGCATTATTCAGTGCACTTTTATATTTACAGTGCCACTTCAGTGTTGAACTTAGTAAAAGCCATGTATAAAATCTGTAATGAAGATAGGGATAAGGGTAACTTCCTCAAGAGGTTATATTCTCCTTTTTTAAAAATTGATTACTTGGGTTGCTTATTATAGATTGTTTTAATTCCATAATGAAAGTAATACTGTACTTCCCCTAATAGAAAAATTACATTGATCAATTTAAACTATTAGCTTCTTGAAGAACAAAGCATAATTTTAGTAGCATTTTCTCATTATAGCAAATATAATACCTTTTTTCTTTTAGTTGGGACAGAAAGAATAATCCAGAGCCCTGGAACAAACTGGGTCCTAATGACCAATACAAGGTAAGGTATAAAATCTGGAATGTGTATTGTAATAAATTTGGTCATAGAGTAGTTTTACTTGAAATTGTACAAGTAAAATTCTGTTATGGGCTTTGAGGAGCTCTTAGATTGTTCTTTGAAATTAAAATAGCTCACTGTTCTAGTAAATAACTTGTTCCTATGAGTTTTACTTCCAGACTTTAGGCTCAGGTTGTAAAATTAAGATCATGTTTTAATTATCTGAATGTCAGGTTTTATTAAAAGACGAGATAGGACAGTTTGTGTTTATCGTTTTATTAGTTCTTAGACTGCTTAGTTGTTCTCAAACTTTTGGAACACAGAGTTTGTGAAAACACATTCTTCAGTTCTACTCCCAGGAATTCTGATTACACTGACAGATGTACAGACTGAGAATATCCATTTCTAACAAAGTTTCGAGTGATGCTGATGCTGCTGACTGTGGGCTACATTTTGAGTAACACCAAGCTATTCTTGGTATGGTTAAAATATTTTAGATGACAATTAGTAGGAAGAAATTACAGTTAGTTGAAACTTAAATTTTACCATGAACCTCCTAAACATTTTATAACATTTTTCCTCAGGAGTGATTTTTGTAAATAGTCTTTGAAAGAATGATTTCATGTAGTGGAACCATTTATTGACTTCCTCAACATAACAAATTTTGCATACAAAATTTGCAGTATTGCTGCGTTTAAGTATAATTTGGATACCATACAATTAATTTATCTCTAACTCACCCTTGTACTTGATGCCGTACCAGTCTGCTTCTTCAAAAGAGTAACTGGCAGTTTGCTGTAGGACTCTCTATTAAGAAATACTCTGAAGAGGGTGTGTGTGGGACTCCTTAGGAGACACTGATTCCATGTTTGAGGTGGATGCTATTGCAGTAAGTCCCTGACTTATGTTTGTAAGTCAAGATTCGTTAAGGTGGATGGACAAAGTGAGTCTTACACCTTTTTTTTTTTTTTTTGGTACCGGGGATCAAACTCACAACCTCGCGCTTGCCAGGCAGGCGCTTAAGCCACTGAGCTAAATCCCCGGCGAGTCTTACACCTTTGACACAAATACATAATGTAAAGCGTAAAAGAGGAAATACATCTGTGAAAATCTGCAACTCAAATGTTTGTAAGTTGGGGACTTAATGTACTGATTACAGCAACTTTCAGGATGGCCCTTTGCTGAAGTTAAGCTTTCTGCATAATCTAGGTATAATTTGGTTTTTAATTGAGGTCTTCCTCCAAAAAGCAAATAAAAATTTACTGGCTAAGCTAACACAAGTCATCTCATGTCTGTTAAAATTTTGTTTTCAAAAATGATAAAATGTCATTGTGAATTATTTTTTGGTCCTACAAACTTAAATGTAGTTAATTTCTGGAAAAAATGTTTCTGCATCTAAGAAATATCAAATAAATAAATAAATAAATAGGCCAGGCATGGTGGTGCACACCTATAATCCCAGCACTTCGGAGACAGGCAAGATCACCATGAGTTGAGAGCAGCCTGGACTACAGAATGAGACCCTGTCTCAAAAAGCAAATAAAACAGTGAAATAGGTCATGGTGCTTTTATCGAAGAGTGCATGGAGCTTCTGAGTATGTGTAGTTGGAAAGCTTACTAAATGATTCTGTTAATGAGGGCAGTTATCAATGTTACTTCCTTTGATGATAATGCCAACATGAGGCCATGTGAACCAAGTTATGAAACGTTGTTGCAATAACAACCTAGCGTGTTTGAGGTAGACTAAGCTGTGAGTGGCTATAGCACGGGTATTAACAATGATGTAATAGGAATGAAAAGGAAATACATTATAAACAATGTGGACATGGAGTGAGTAAAACTTACCTAACTGCTTCTAAACACGAAACAATGAAGTAGGGTGCATTAACGTCTGTCTGTCATTGTCATCTAAGAGAATTTGCTTTTCTGGCTCACTGACAAAATGACATTTGTAATTTTGAACCATTATGTGGCTTCTCTGTTCTTTTCCATCCCTCATGAGAACAGAGTATGTGGGTAAGGGTCACTTACCAACCCACAACTGGAATAAAGAGAACATGGAGCGATCAATTTATGAACAGTATAGTGTTAATGGAAAAGAAAACATTGTTGTCATAAACCACCATGATATGAGACGGCCTTACCAACATATACACTCAGTGGCTTAAACAGGAGAAATTCGTTTCTCACAGTTCTGAAGACTGAGATGTCAACCAGGTCTTCTCCTTTACTGTGTCTAGATAGAGGAGAGAGCGGAAGCAGCTTTCTCACACTTCTTCCTTGTAAAGGCACTAATCCAGTCATGCAGACTCCACCCTCATGACCTAATTACCTCTCTAGGGCCCATTTTTCAAATACCATTGTCTTGGGGATTAGGATTTCAACATGAATTTCAGGAAGACATAAATATCAGTTCACAGCAGAGGATTGTTTGTTGCTAAGTTGCAAAAGCTAACACAAACAGCAAGATAGGACTGCTGTTAGTATGATTTCAGCATTAAAGGCCCAGCCGCACTTTGCAGTACATGTCCCACACCTAAAACATATTTCAGATCCTCTGAAGTAGCCACCATTAAGTTGGGGTGGCGGGAAGGGTAGGGGCATGGAAGTAGAAAAGTAAAGCACATTTGAAAATTACAGTACTTTTAGAGAGAAAATTTTGAGTTTGAAGCAAATCAGCCTGCTTAGTTTTGAGAAAATTTGCAAAGACCATGAGCTTTCTACTTTATATCAGTGCCCTTTATTCAGTGTTTTGCAAGTCATGTGACTTGATTTTCAGTTTCCTTTTTTATAAAGTAAAAATAAGAAAAGTTGGGATGACTAAGATACACATAGAGCATCTAGGCCAGTGCCTGGCATCTGTTAGAACTCTACAAATTTTTTTTTCTCCTAATGTATAGCTGTAGATCCTTCTGTAAATAATCTTTCTATTATTTTAACATAATAGGAGATAGCATAGTTTCTTTTTGAAGGAACAGTGTCTAATTGCTTCTTAAAACTCTCAGAACAAAGAAAACTGCTTTATGGCTTAAAAGTTTTTCTTTGTTAAAAAGTCAAATAAAATAAGAGTTTTTGAGTTAGAAATAAAGAACTTAAAGTACATTTGAAGAAATGAATACATTTGAAGAAATTGTGATAGCTCGGACCCCGGAATAAAATCCAAGGAAGCAAGAAACCAAATTTGGGGAGCAAAGGCTTTTATTTCTAGGCCTAGTGACACAGTCTCCTCAGGATCGACCCAAAGACTGTGCGCCTTAAGGAGATGGCTTTTAAAGCTAAAAACCACAGGAATGTTATCACTGTTGACTCAGCCAGATTGAAGATAGGACATACAGAACTTTGGAATCTTTTTCTAGGTTAAGCATTTTTACAGAACAGTACATTTTAACACACTTTATGATGGCCCACCGGGTAGGGAAGGACAGCACATTTTAACACAATTTATGATAGCCCACCGGGTAGGGAAGGAGGTTACCAGAAACTGAAACTTAAGTTTATGGTCTTTCGGGAAATCGAAATTTAACCTAGATAGATGGAGGGGGTTGTAAAACCGATGTCTAGTAAATGAAACTTAAGTAAGAAACCGAATTTGGGTCACTGTTGGGAAGGGGGGGTCGACGCATACAGAACAGAATGGCGGCGCTTTGGTTAACATTTTAGGCTACAACAGAAATAATGGATGCAGATTTGTGAACTTCTTTTTCATAGTTCTGACAATCAAACCCAGGGCCCAGGGCCTTTACATGCTAGGCAAGTGCTCTACCCTTAGCCCTGCACTTCTTTTTTAATAAGATATCTGAAGAAAGTAAAATTTTGGTTCTTTTGGGGGATAAATAAGGTCTTGTAGCAAAACCTCTCCAGTATCCTTTGGCACAAGACTGAACAAGTCCAAGATTATAGCCTTATATGGGCTTATGTGCAGATCTTGATTTTTTTTTTTTTCGAGTAGAAAATCTGGGCCAGTTTCAAGTATAAATGTTTGTTTTTTTTTTTCTTATAAGTTATTGGGAGTTAGAGACAGGTCTTAAGTTTTTTTTAAGATTAATTGAATGTGAGAAAATATTTGGAAACACAAAATGCAAAAATGCTGTATTATTTAAAAGTGATCACCAGAAGTGATTTTTTTTTTTTTTTTGAGACTGGGTTTTGCTATGCCGTTCAGGCTGGCCTCGAACTCACTATGTAGCCCAGGCTGGTCTCAAATTCAGCATTCCTCCTGCCTCAGTCTCCTGAGTGCTGGGATTACAGGTGTATCCCACCATGCCCGGCAGTATTGCTCTATTCTATTGGAGATTCTCCTGTGTACTAACTGAAGATTACATAAAGAGTTATAGAATTGGAAGTAGAAGTATATATCAGAAGGAATTCTTAATTATTCGTGTTGAAATATAATTTTTTATAGATTTTTAACTAGCAACTAATACTATACTTTTGACATAAATTGAATGTTCTTACCATAAAAATTCTCATTACAGAAAAAAAAATTCTCATTACAGGACTGGAATTTTAGGTATAGTGTCTTCAAATGAGTGAGGCTTTTTTGTTTTGTTTTGTTTGTGTGCTGGGGATCAAACTCACAACCTCACGTTTTGCCAAGCAGGCACTTACACTGCTGAGCTAAACCCCCAGCCCTTGAAATGAGTTTTACATTGTTAAATATTCATAATAAAAGTTCATTATTGTAATTATTACTATAGAAAACGGAATAATTCTAAAAGTATGCCATTTCTCTCTATATGATACAGTATCTAAAATACCATTTCTCTTTTCAAGTTCTACTCAGTGAATGTGGATTACAGCAAACTGAAGAAAGAAGGTCCCGACTTCTAAGGGAAATGTTTCACTGTAAAGCTGCTTAGAATGAAGGTCTTTCAGAAGCCATCCGCACAATTTTCCACTTAACCAGGAAATATTTTTCCTCTACATGCATGAAATCATGTTGATTTGTTGAAGTTACACAGATTAATAAATCTCTGAAACTTGATATGTGTCATTATTTAATGCTGAAAATCTCTCAACCTTTAGGCTATAGGAAGTAAATTATTAGAGTTTAAACAATTTTGGAAATTTGTTTTGTGTATTTGTATAATTGACAGTAAAACTGAGCTAATAAAGCTTTCATTTTGTGTATAGGCCTTTGGTAAATTCACTAGCATGTTTTTAAGACTTGGAAGTGAAAATTACACAAAAGGACATTAGGAAGAATACTCGAGCCTCTGTGACATTGGTCAAATGGAAACGTTGAGTTTCTTTTATTGGCTGATGTTGAAGTGTATGCAGTTATTAACAATGGTTTTAATTTTGCTGTTCTCTTTGTTAAAAAGTTTCAAGGTTATTAAGTTGGTGGTATTAGAATTACAGTTGAAATCTGAGCCCATTACTGTTAACATTGCTATTAGCGTGCCAGAGATCTTGAATTTCTGGTGCTGTGTCTTGGCAGGAGTTTAAAGTCCAGGAAGTAGATGCATAGCAATTTTAAGGTAAAGGAAATGTAGGACAGTTCTCTTTTGAAATGGGCTATGGAGTTGGAGTTTGGTTAGAAAAATACTAAATGAGTATTTTTAAGTTACTTATAACAGCTTTTGGCCAAGTCAAATGATACAGTAAGCAAAACATTTTAGTTCTTGCTAATCAACAAATAACTCTCTCCTATATTGAGTTTTCACAGGTGTATTTGAAAGTTATCACATAGAAACTTGAATTTAGATAATTTTTAATTTTGGTTTTAACATGTAAATGTGTAATTAAATATTTTGTTTATAGGATAGTAATCATACAATATGTCAGGAACTGGACTAAGCATTTATAGCTGTCATCTTCATATCTAAAGATACATGTACATACACAGTTAAGGGAACATATTTAGTTAAATTACTAGGAATCACAGAAATCAAATGATGGATATTGAACCCAGGTAGTTTTTTGTTTGTATTTTATTTTATGTAACTGTTTTTTATTTTAAAGAGAAAAAAACATCAAGAAACAAGGAAAATGCCAACAATAACAACAAAAAACAAGATGATAGGAATTTAACAATGGTTATTATATTGCATATTATTATCTTTAAAATAGTTGTTCAGGTTTGAGCCCAGGTAGTTTGGATGTAGTGTGTACAGTACATTTTAGTTACTTGACTCCCTACTTTTGGCCCCCATATCTCTTGTATAATTTCATCTCTCGAGCAAGATCTTATAGCTTTGCCTATATGCATTATGTTTGCACAAAGAGCATCTATCCTAGATGTGGAAGGCTGTTAACCTTTTAAAAAAAATTCATAGCATTTCAATCTGATGAATATTAATAAAGAAAACAGATATAGGCACAAGGAAAACAAATGACCAAAAACTGTATACATACTTCAGGAAAACAAAAATAGTATGAAGTTTTTCAACAGATGGTGTTACCCTCTTACGGGGAGCACTGAGGGATGTCATATAGCACAGGAAACCCATTACACTGCCGGCCCTTAGAGAACAAATTGAAGATGCATATACAAGAAAAAAAATGCATGTGCAGCAATCTCAGTGACCAAGGTTACCGAAGCAGCAATTCACCATACTAATAAATGTCTAGAAGCCGATGGCCACCACAGTGAGCACCTCTTATAATTGTGGAGGCCAAAGGTAATCTCATGCTATCAGTAAATTTAGTAGTACGCTGTTTATACAAGTTTTTCTTTTCCTGAGGTGTGTTTACATTTTTTGGGAAACTGTATTGTATCTGAAAAAGTCTTAGCATCTAAAATGCCATAGTTGTCACTGCCACAACCTCCTCTTTTCTTCCTATTTTTTCTCTTCTCTTTTTTTTTTTTAATTTTTATTTTTTTTTTATCGGTACCAGGGATCGAACTCACGACTGCCTGCTTACAAGGCAGGCGCTTATGCCGCTGAGCTAAATCCCCAGCCCCCCCTATTTTTTCTCTTTCCAAGCATGAAAGTAACGGATACTCAAGACAAAACAATTCATAGAAAATAATTTTTATGTATGCAAGTCTTCTTTTCAGTGATTTGAAAGGTATGTTAGAATACTTTTTTATAACAAAAATGCTAAAGTGGAACATTTGGGAACCTCATTATTTTAACAAATAAAAATTGGTGCTGAGCAAAACAGAAATATATGCTAATTTGAAGTTTAAGCCAAGTCAAATAATTATATAGTATACACATCATATGTATTTTAACATAAATTAATTCATAAATTTTAATAAAATTATTAATGTTTTAATAATTCTATCATGGCTTTTTCCCCTTTCTAGGATGGCTGGTACAATTTATCTTTAGAAGAAATCTCTTTCCTTAATTACAGAACATAAAAGGTACAGGGAAAAAGACAAAAGTTTACAAGAAGGAAACTCATATCAAGACTATTAATAATAGGATTTTTTGAGTAGGACACCATACTAAGCTCTTCACATTTATCACTCTACTACTAATTACAATATTTTAAAAAGACATGTACTTTTCTAACTAACTTTTTTTAAAATAAGAAAAATGAGGCATAACATTATGCTCAAAGTCAGAGATAATTACAAAATGGTGGAGCAAGGAATGGAATCCAAACAATTTGACTTCAAAGTTTACACCTTGAACCCTCAAAATCTATCTCATAAAGTTGTACTGACAATTAAATAAAATCATATATGTAAGTATTAATTAAATGTTAGCTATTATAGTTTTAAGCCCTGGGATGCATTACTTTTCTCTTGTTGTTGGGATAAAATACTGAACACCAAAAATTAAGGAAGGAAAGGTTTGTTTAGCTCATAGTTTATAGAGGTTTTAGTTAATAATCACCTGGTTCCAAGGCAGAGTGGCATGGTGAGGGGCAACAGTTCATGGAAGCAAAAGACAGAAAAATCAACTAAAGCAAAAAGGGGAGGGAAAACCTCTTTTCTTCCTTATATTGTAAGCAGCCTAACACTGCCTAGGGTAAGTGTAGCGCTCAACACCGTCTCCATGCCCTCCTCTTGAACAGGTTGAGAACCTTTCCAAAGTAAGAATCCTAGCACCTGCTGAATCACTTACACTAATGACCTCAAACTGACACAGTGAATCACACCCTAGAGCTATAGGCCTGTTCTCTACACCAGAGGATGTAGAGCTGCTGAGTTACTTAGTTAAGCTTCCAGACTTCTCAGGTTTGCACAATGTATCAATCATAACAATTTCCTTCAGAAACATTAATGGAAGACTTTTGTCTATTTTTATTTATTTATTTATTTTTTTTTTTCAGACAAGGTCTCCCTATGTACTTTAGGTGGGCCTTCAAACTCACATGCTTCTCCCTGAGACTCTGGAGTACTGGGATTACAGGTGTGCAGCATCGCACCCAGCTTTTGGAAAACTTATAAAAGTCACGTGAAAAAACTTCTAGGAAAGAAGAGGGCAATTTTGTAAAAGTTTATTCAATTATCAATAATCATATTAAGTGATCTTTTACTGCAAATACCATTGATTTCAACACATGGA
This sequence comes from Dolichotis patagonum, assembly GCA_004027295.1. Classification (NCBI taxonomy): domain Eukaryota; kingdom Metazoa; phylum Chordata; class Mammalia; order Rodentia; family Caviidae; genus Dolichotis; species Dolichotis patagonum. The sequence continues at coordinate 78 of PVJX010033615.1, read as the reverse complement.
TAAGGTGACTGCCTTTTGACCAGAGCTGTAAGTCTCAGAAGTAAGTCTCAGTAGTCTCAGAAGTGGTTTACAATTTTC
>PVJX010033614.1:0-19449 GCA_004027295.1 Dolichotis patagonum | reverse complement strand
ATAACTAAATAGAGGCTGATGGCACCTGGCAACAGAAATGTTCAGTTTTTAAAAAGTATTATTTAGGTTAATGTGAAAGAGTGATGGTTTGAAAGCTAATTTTATTTTAGCTGGATTTTTTTTCTATAGATAATGTGACAGCAATGTCATGCAGTTTAGTCATTATTTTCTGCAAATAATTTGAAAGCAATGCCACACACAGGCAAAACTAACAAAATGTTTATTTATATAATTATATTTAGCTGAAAAAAGAAACCAGGACACTATTCTAGAAATATCAGTTGAAAGAAAGATATATGAGAAAATATGGAAAGCAACTTACATAAATACATATGTCAGATATATTTTGTGACTTTTGAAATAAATTGCTACATGGTCAATGAATTAAAAATAACATGTGTTGGAATTTGTGAAGACACAGGTATGAATGATTTTAAGTGATATTGTTTCAAAAGAATAATTACAGCAATAGAGAAGAAAATAAAAGAGTCAAGGTCTTTCAAAGTAGGTAAGTCTTGGTTCTTGGTTGGGATATGACAGTTTCTCGGTGGAAGACTCAATTGAACATCTGAGGTGAAAAGGGTACAGCTATTCCCTTAAAGTATCAAAATAGTTTGCAAGTTTACTGACGTCATTATTGTATTAGAATAGTTAATGTTTATACCAGGTTTTAAAAACTTGAGAGCACAATTCTGATTAGACATTTTTCATTTTCAAATTAATCACAAAAATAGGTAACAAATATATAGGCAAACATAAAAATTAAAAAAATTGGTAACATTTTGTCAGTCATGCCTCTTAAAGAGTAAAATAGCTTCACAGATAAAGTTGTAACTAACCCCAAAGAAATTCTAAAACTAAGAAAAGAAAATTGAAAAACTAGGGGTGGTTTATATGTCTAATGGATCAATTCAACTGAGTTTTGAGTTAATATTACTGATATTTTAATATGATCATGATGACTCTTCATATTTCAAATAATAAATGATGCTAATAAATGTTCCACTATTTAATATGGAGATAGCACCAGTGTATACGTTTGTTCATTATTCTGAGCCTCCTACTAACTTTCGTTCCTCAACTCCCCTCCTCAAACCTGAAGCAGGATCGAGACACAAGTGATTTGTTTGCTGGGTGTTTTTCCTGCCCTACCTACTAACAGAGCCCTGGTTCCTCAGTGGATTTTAATGAGACATTTCTTGGCAAAGAAATGAGGCACCTGATCATTTAACAATTCCATTAGCACTCAGCCATACAAAAGTATTTTGTAGCGGATTATGGTGTTTCATCACCCTAGTATCAGAAAATAACTAATAATTTTATCATCTTCATCTTAATTTGGATTGGCAACTTAGTTTATTGTTTAACACTCTGCAAAGAAGATTAGACTTAATAATGATCTCCAAATAAAATATCTGAAATGTTGTTGAGAGATGGCTGTAATTTTTATTTACAACTCATTGAGGCTATACAGAAATAACAGTAAAAGAGCTACTGGACACATCTTCAATATAATTAATCATAAAGGGAAAATTCAGGTAACCATAAACTGTTTATCAATAGCAACCATTAAGGAAAAGCTAATTTGCTGGTTAATTTTTCATCTGCCCAACCCTTTTTCATGCAGTGTTATAAGGAAGTTTCAGTAGTAGAAAGTTCTAATTTCTTTGTAGATTCCATTGAGCATTTTCCTTGCACACAAATGAGGCACCTGCTGCTTTGTCAAGAGTGGCCTATAATGCAGCAGGCATATGGTGACTAACGCACAATTGGAAGGCAATTAGGAAGTCTGCCTTTGCTTATTTATACATCTATTTATATAGTCTAATATCCATTGAGTTTTCAGAAGGAAAATGGGCTGCTTGCTGATGTAGACAACGAAACACACACGTCAATAGTGCAAAAATCTAATGAATATTACAGGAACTTTTTTGTTATTTTATAAAAGTGGGGACACACTGAACAATACAGTTCTTTCTGGTCAACAGTTTACAAACCTGTGTTAATTTAGAGCTATGTGGAACCAAAAGCCAGAAGATGTAAGACAAGTCAACAGGAACACAAATGAGTGGAGAAACATTGTGTCATTCTAAAGAAAAGGATAAAAACAAGCAAAGCTGGAAAGGAAAATTTTCATTGAATTGATGGTCATTATTATGCTTTAAAAAGGCATTAGAGGCAGAATGATGCAATTAAATTAAAGGTGGGTAAAGAATGTTTAGTAGAGAAGAAATAAGATGTAGAAAGTGTGCCCTGCTGTTGGAATTGGGAATGGATGCAATTCTGTGTGCATATGCCTAGCTGTATGCCCACCCATGGGAACACGCTTTCCTCTTAGCGTCATAGATCAGCAAACTGTCAACCAGCTCTAAAAGGTGCAGGTAGAATAACCTCTACGTTCACTGTCTTTATGGTTTTATTGAGGGATTTGCTATAATTATTGCTGATTCTTCTTATGCAATCTTTAACACAGACTAATGTCATAGGAACTCAAAGCATCAAAACGTTAGGTTCAGATCCATCTTGAAGACAGCAATCAGAAAACCTTTTAAAATAATTTATTTTAAAGTCAAGAGAAATAGAATGCAAATTTATATGGATAATTCTTAATACAATTATAATATCAATCTAATATTATTATGAAGTTTATTGAATAGATGAGTTGGATAAGATTTTGATATTATCCTACTGCAAAATAGTGAAAAAAAACTAATAAAAAAGATGGTTAAAGAGTCTGAGCATCTATTTTCTAGTCTACAATAAGTTCAGGTTGCCTAGGAGTCATATCTGCAAGATCTCCTAGGGCAACTGAATGACGAAGTCATGTTCTCAGTCATCCTGTTTACCAGAACTTGGTGGCATTTGGCACAATTTTACTTTCTCTTTTGAAGTCCATTCACATGAGTTCCCAGGAGACTTTACTTCTCTCTTATTTCCTTGACCCTTTTATCTCCTTTAATGTGGCATCTTCCCTCACACCTCCCTTAAGAGAGAACTTTGTTTTTCTTTCTGCTATTTTTGTGAGATATTTATAAAGTGTCTTTATCAATTATCCCATGTTTGTTACAGTTTCTCTCACTTCTCTCATCTCTCTCTCTCGTATATAATATATATGTTATATATCTTGTATTTCAGAAAGCAAAATAATATATGTACATGTTATGAGATGTGATTGGAAAATACAGTGAAGACTAATTTTTTTAAATTACTAAGAAAAGAGCTAGACCTGCCCTCTGCTCACAGAGAGCACCTACAGACCAGCATTCTCTGGGTCTTCTGGACAAGCTAGACCTGCCCTCTGCTCACAGAGAGCACCTACAGACCAGCATTCTCTGGGCCTGCCGGACCAGCTAGGCCTGCCCTTCGCCACAGAGAACACCTCAGGTCCAGCGCTCTCTGGGCCTGCTGAGGCAGCTAGGCCTGCCCTTCTCCTGCAAGGAACATCCAGGTGACTGGCTGCAGAGGGCCTGAGCTGCCTGAGACCACATCTGCTGGATCCGCCCTTCCAACAGGAATACTGGACTACAGTGGACTACCATGCTGGCTCAATGAGAGACTCAGGAACCCCTCACCCAAACAGAAGACCTCATCAAGCTTCAGTCAGTATGGTGAGTTTGCCCCATAAAATAGAGGTTTGCAGTGGATAAATAGGGGCGGAAGTGAAACTCCCTCCAAGTGTAAGACCTTGGCTAACCTGGCTAGAGAGTGGGTAACCCCCTCTGCTCACACAGAGAACATCAGACAGGTTGAGGAGTGTGCCATATTGCCCTGAAATTTAGAGGAAATTAAAAGAACTTATGAGACCCCCAGTGACACAGTAGGGCCTCAGCTGACATAAATACTATAACCAGGGAGACCTGGTGACCTGCGACAACCTGAAGATATAACAACAGCAGGAACAAAGAGTTGCCCTACATCAATACTAAACGAAAAGAAAAAATGCAATCCCAAACATCTAGTCCATCAGGGACAAGTGCAGGCGATAATGAAATAGAGGGCCCTAAAATTCATACACCAGAAATCTCTGAAAAGATAGCAAATGAAGTAAAGAAACAAATCCACGAGGCTATGGAGGAACTCAAATTAGAAATAATGTCTTACTTAAAGACAAAAGTAACAACCTTAGTAAATGAGCTGCTCAACATAGCTAGAGAAGAAATAGATAAGAAATTACAGGAGCATGGGAAATTGATTGAAACTTTGAATGAACAATGCAGAAAACAAGCAGAATCTATGAAAAAAGTGAGAGAGATATGCAAGAAGCAAAAAATTGTATTGAAAGCCTGCAAAGCAGTTTAAATGAAGCTGAGGATAGAATCTTGGACCTTGAGGACAGGATTGCAGATAGCGATCTTGAAAGGGTAGAACTTATAAAAACAACAAAGCAGCATGAAATGACAATCCAACAACTACAAGATGATGCTGGAGAAACAATGTTAGAGCAATAGGCATCAGTGAGGAGGCAGAAGACAATGCAAAGGATATAGCTAAGCTGTTCACAGAAATAATGGCAGAAAATTTCCCAAACATTGGGAAAATTGAATATACAAATAAGTGAGGCATATAGAATGCCACACAGTCATAACCAACATAAACCTACATCCAGACATATAATAATTAAGATTTCAGATATACAGCATAAAAACAGAATACTTAAAGCTGTTAGAGAAAAGACACAACTCACCTATCAAGGAAAGCCTATTAGAATCACAGCAGACTTCTCAGCACAAACCTTCAGGTTAAGATGAGCTTGGAGTGAAGTATTTCAAGCCTTAAAAGAAAACAACTTTGAACCTAGACTGCAAAACTGTCTTTCAAATTTAATGGAGAAACAAGATACTTCCATGACAAAGAACAACTAAAGACATTCATATCCACCAAACCAACCTTGGAAAGAGTGCTAAAGGACATCCTAGGTAGAGATAAAAATGACCACAATCTCCAGAGCAAAAACAGAAAGAAATCACCATGCTAGACAAGAAAGTAAACAAGGGAGAAAAACAGAAAACTAACAATAGTAACACAACATGGCAAAGTCAAGCCAGTACATATCAATGATATCCATAAATGTAAATGGACACAATTCACATATCAAAAGAAACAGGTTGACAGAATGGATCAAGAAACAGGATCCCACAATATGCTATATACCAGAAATGCATTTGACTCAAAAAGAAACTCATAGATTAAAAGTCAAAGGATGGAAAATAGTATTCCATGCAACAGGAACCCAGAAAAAAGCAGGGGTAACTATTCTATTTGTAGACAATGTGAACTTCAAACCTAAGATGATTAAAAGAGACAAAGAGGTTCACTACATACTCATAAGTGGAAAAATTCAAGATGAAGAACTAACAATTATAAATATATATGCACCAAACACAGGAGCACCCAACTATATAAAACAGATACTAAAGGATATGAAAAACCAAGTACACAAGAACACAATTATTACAGGTGACCTTAACAGCCCATTGTCACAAAGAGATAGATAAACTAGACAAAAAATCAGCAAAGAAATAATAGAACTGAATCATTCCTGCGAGCAGTTGGACTCAGTGAATGTTTACAGAGTGTTCCACCCAACCATATCAGAATGCACATTCTTCTCAGCTGCCCACGGGACATCCATAGACCACAGACCATATATTATCCCATAAAACATTCTTAAGTAAATGCAAGGTATTGAAATTATTGCATGCATATTATCAGACCATAGCCCAGTGAAATTAGAAATTAATGGCAAAAGAAATTGCAAAACTGGCATGAATACATGGAAGTTAAATAACAACCTTTTGAACAACCAGTGGGCTACAGAGGAAATTAAAGAAGAAATAAAGCAATACCTACAATTCAATGAAAATGTGGAAACAACCTATTGTAACCTATGGGACACAATGAAAGCACTCTTAAGAGGTAAATATACAGCAATAAATTGTCATATCAAGAAAACAGAACGAGCACACATAAACAATATAATGCTTCATCTCAAGTTTCTAGAAAAAGAAGACCAGGTGAAACCCAAAGCTCATAGAAGAAAGGAAATTGTAAAAATCAGAGCTGAAATTAATGCAATTGAAATTTTAAAAAATACAAAGAATTAATGCATCAAAAAGCTGGTTTTTTGAGAGAATAAACAAAATTGACAAATCTCTAGCTAAACTTATAAAGAGAAAGAAAGAAAAAACCCAAAGTCATGCAATAAGGACTGAAAAGAGGGAAATTACAGATCCCATGGAAATTCAAAAGATCATGAGTACCTACTTTGAAAATCTCTATTCACATAGAGAGGAAAACACAGAGGAAATGGAAAGATTTCTGGAAACACGTGAACTACAAAAACTCAACCAAGAAGATATAGCAATTTTGAATAACCCAATATCAGCTATTGAAATTGAAAATGTAATAAAAACTTACCAACAAAGAAAAGCCCAGGTCCTGATGGATTCACAGCTGAATTCTATAAGAAATTTAGAGAAGACATGATGTCAATACTCCTTAAACTCTTCAATGAAATTGAAAAGAAAGCAATCCTCCTGAAATCATTCCTAGAGGCAAGTATTACTCTGATACTAAAAGCAGAGAAAGACCCAACCAAAAAGGAGAACTATATGCCAATCTCACTAATAAACATAGATGCAAAGATTCTCAATAAAATACTGGCAAATAGAATGCAGCAAGTCATCAAGAAGATTATACATCATGCCAAGTGGAGCTCATTCCAGGAATGCAGGGATGGTTTAATATATGCAAATCAATAAATGTAATACACCACATCAACAGAGCCAAAAACAAAAATCACATGGTCATCTCAATAGGTACAGAAAAAGCTTCCGTTAAGGTCCAACACATGTTCATCTTCAGAAACTCGGAATACATGGTGTCTACCTCAATCTTATAAAGGCCATCTATGACAAACCAACAGCCAATATTATACTAAATGGACAAAAATTGAAAGCTTTCATTTTAAAATCAGGAACAAGACAAGGATGTCCACCATCACCACTCCTATTCAATATAGTTCTGGAAACACTAGCCAAGGCAATCAGACAAGAGAAAGAAATAAAAGGAATAAAGATAGGAAAGGAAGAAGTTAAATTATCACTATTTGCAAATGACATGATACTCTATATAGAAGGCCCAAAAAACTCCATTAAAACACTACTAGAGATAATAAACAAATTCAGCAGTGTAGCTGGATACAAAGTCAATGTGCAAAAATCAATAGCATTCCTGTACACAAACAAGAAACTCACCGAGGGAGAAATTATGGAAATATCACCCTTCACAATAACATCTAAAAAAATGAAATACTTAGGAATCAACCTAACTAAAAATGTAAAAGACCTATATACTGAAAATTATACTATGCTAAAAAAGGAGATTGAAGAGGATATTAGAAAATGGAAAGATGTTCCATGCTCTTGGCTGGGAAGAACCAACATCATGAAAATGACCATACTACCCAAACTGTTATACAGATTTAATGCAATTCCAATCAAAATACCATTAACATACCTCACAGATCTAGAGGAAACACTCCTAAAATTCATTTGGAAACAGAAGAAACCTAGAATAGCAACGGCAATTCTGGGCAATAAAGGCAAGGCAGGAAGCATCTCAATTCCTGACTTGAAACTGTACTACAAAGCCACAGTGATAAAATAGCATGGTACTGGAAAAGAAATAGACCTGAGGATCAATGGAACAGATTAGCAGATGAAAGTATAGGTACCAAGACACTCAGCCACCTGATATTTGAGAAAGGAGCTAAACATGTTCACTGGAGGAAGGATAGCCTCTTAAATAAACAGTGTTGGGAAAATTGGCTCTTCACATGCAGAAGACTGAAGCTAGATATGTGCCTATCACCATGCACAAAACTAAAGTCTAAATGGATCAAAGACCTAAACATTAAAACAGAAACACTGGATCTACTGGAGGACAAGGTAGGTAGAAATCTTGGAGACATAGGGGTAGGCAGAGAATTCATGAACAAAATGCAAACTGCACGGAAAACACTTCAAAGAATCAACAACTTGGATCTCATATTATCGAAAAGTTTCTACACTTCAAAAGGAATCACCAGCAGAGTGAAAAGAAAACCCACAGAATGGGAAATAATTCTAGACAGCAACCCCTCAGATAAAGGACTTATATCAAGAACATATAAAGAATTGAAAATCATCAACCTCCCCAAATTCAAAGAGCTTCTCCAAAAATGGGCATCTGAGATGAACACACAGTTCTCATATGAAGATATTCAAATGGCAAATAAATACATGAAGAAATGTTTACCATCACTGGTCATTCAAGAAATGCAAATTAAAACAACATTGAGATATCATCTCATACTGGAAAGAATAGCTGCCACCAAGAAATCAACTGATAATAAATGTTGGCGAGGCTGCAGGGAAAAAGGAACACTGCTCCATTGTTGGCGGGAGTGCAGACTGGTGCAACCACTATGGAAATCAATATGGAGAATTCTCAGAAGACTAGGATTGAAAGCTCCATTCAATCCAGCTATTTTCCTCCTGGGTATTTTCCCAGAGGAACTGAAAAGTTCATATCACAGTGATATATGCACACCCATGTTTATAGCAGCACAATTTGTAATAGCTAAATCTTGGAAACAACCAAGATGACCATCAACTGCAGAGTGGATGAAAAAGATGTGGTATTTTTACACAGTGGAATATTACTCAGCTATAAAAAAGGACGATATTGAGGGCTTCATAGGGAAGTGGAGACAACTTGAGATATCCTCATTAACAAAATAAATAACAATCATGTTTATAAATATCACATTGTGTCTGTAGTGTAAAAAGTAATAAGAACTGTAGGAGTAATAATACCCAAAATGTGTAATTTCTACTGTAAAAACGAGAGGAAAAGAAAGTGCCCCAAAAGATATAACTGCATGTATGTTTAAGTGTGGAAGATAGATGACCATATTACTGTTTTTCTTAGATTGTTGAGCAGAACTGTTAACAGTCTCACTGTTTGAATGTCTACTTTGTGTGCTTCAATTTTGTAACTTGAACAACTATTTCCAAGGATGACGTATGTAACTTATCAAGTGGCAATTTCTCAGTGTTTTTGTTTTTGTTGTTGCCGTTCTTTTTTTTCCCCCCTTGGAATTCTGTATTGTTGCTACTCTTTTTCTCTTTTGTTTGTTTTTTTTTCTTTTTTCTCTTTAAATAAAGAGAAGAAGAAGAGAAAAAAAGAATCATATTTATAAATATCACATTGTGTCTCTAGCGTAAAAAGTAATAAGAACTGTAGGAGCAGTAAAACCCAAAATGCATAATTGCTACTGTAAAAAAGAGAGCAAAAAAAAGTGCTCTAAAGGATGTAACTGCATGTATGTTTAAGTGTGGAAGATAGATGACCATACTACTGTTTTTGTTAAATTGTGGGGCAGAACTGTTAATAGTCTCACTGTTTGAATGTCTACTTTGTATGCTTTAATGTTTTAACTTGAACAACTATTTCCAAGATGACAGTATGTAACTTTTCAACAAGTGATTTCTTAGTGGTTTTTTTTGTTCTTTTTTTCCTTTGGAATTCTGTATTGCTGTTACCCTTTTTTCTGTTTTATTTGGTTGGTTTTTTTTTTTCTTCTGAATAAAAATTAAAAAAAATGAATTACTAAGAAAAGGCATGTTATCCTTATATTCCTCAAAATAAATCCCTGTCTTCACACACACTTAGGCCTTCATTGTTTTCACTTTCTGAAGAAGTTCTGAAAGCCCTCCTTTATGAGCGTCTTCAGATGTGGTGTATGAGCTGCTGAACTAAACGATGTTCTAAATCACAAATCAAAATATTTACCTTTCATGGTCATCTTGACTTTAGGGAAGAGCCAGAAGTCACATGGTCCATAACTGGTACATGAAGTTGACGAATAGACTCTGCCATGTTCTTACATGTCTACCTTTCCACTGGATTATACCCAACAGCATCACTGCCTATACAGCATTGCAAATTGAAGTGTAACATCTAGCAAGTTACTGGATTTATGAATCTAACAGGTGAGAAACTTGGCTCGGAAATGAGGGCCTTTGGTTTCTAAGTGGAGGTTAAAAGTCCTGACAATACATGAGCTGGTATAAGGAGGAGAGTTAAAGCCATAGACACAAAAGTACAACTCTGGTGAAATGTCTCCTCTTTGTTTTATGTAACCTTCATACATACATAACAGGGCACCAGTATGCCTCAAAACCAGCTGTATTTTGTGACCAAAGAAAAATCAAAACAAACGGAAAATTTTAAAACTCTCTTCAAACACTGATTGCTAGGTGTGATCAAGTCAGCTACTCAAACTCTGTAAATTTCAAGTGAGTAAATGAGAGTTTGTTCATCATTCTACAAAGTGACATTCAAGCATGTAGGAATAAAATGCATGATTCATCTTCAAAGAGCTCAGTGCTAGTAAAATGTGGACTTATGTTGCCACAAGTTTTTAGCAATGCCAGTGCCTGCGTGTTCCTCAGCTGGGGAGGGTGACAGATCCCTGTAAGGAGGCCTCAGCTGTGACCCTAGATTTTGTTTTCTCTTTTCTGTTTTGACTTCTTTCTTCAATTTGTTTTTGGATTAGTATGTATTCATCATATTCTTTTAATCACACCTCATAAATGTGCTTATAAAGAACTTCTTTGGGAAATGGCAAGATATGGGATAAGTACATCTAAAATAAGGAAATATTTAGCCTTGAACTGATGGCAACGTGTCTTTTACTGATTTTTTTTTTTTTGCTTACACTTGCACTGTTCTTTTTGATCACCCTGTATATAAACCTTATATATAATATGACATCTTATATAATTGCTTCATATTGATTACATTATTTCAACTAATTGAATGAATTTCAAAACTTCAGTTCTTTTTCCTTAGTGCCTGTACATGAATTTTAACCACCTGTTAGATTTTATCATTGAAAATACTTTCTTCTCAGCACCTCAACTTCCGCTTTATTAAAAGATAATACACTCTTTCTACTGAAACACAGTTTTTCTTGAATTACATTTTCAGTTATGGTTCTACTCTTTATCCATGCTAAACATGCCCAAATTATATTGGGCTTGCATTTTTATGTCTTCAAATCACATCACATCAACATCATTTATGCCAAATGTAATTATCGTAATTCAAAAACTTATCATTTGGACTTCAGTATTGCCTTAGTATAGTGAATTTGGTTTTTGTCCTTGGATTTTTCATAAAATCAGGAACTGTTTTTCATACTTATCTCATTGTCATTCCTTTCTAATCCTCCTGCTAAATGTCTTAGTCCTTTGTAAAATGAAAATATAAGAGTATACAAGACACTGTATTTTGTCTTGCTTTTAAAAGAAAAATTGATGTAGTGGTAGAGAGGATGTTTTTGCTTTCCCAAAGCCCTGGCTTCAGTGCCAAGCACAGCAAAAATACATAAATTAATTAATTAATTAAAAAGTAATAATAATAATAATAATAATAAAGCAGAGTGAACCGGTTGTGAAAAACAGTAGCTTTCCTGACTCCATGAGTACCCTTGATCTGGTACAGAAGATGAAAACTCCAACAAATTTTTTGTCTCTCTTGACTTGCCTGGATGACCAATAGACTGCCCATCCATGTAGAGAAAACTCATGCAGTTTCTGCAGAAAGTGAAATTCCAGAGAGATCTGAAAGTTTAGCACCCTTTGGAATGTGTTCCCAAAGCAAAATGAGTCCATAGTTAAGAGTAAACCTTCCTCTGGTTTGAGGTACTTGAAGTTAGCATATGATTGGCTCCTGTTTGACACTAAATTATGCAAAGACCAGGCAACCTCTTTGGAGCCCAGTAGAATTTATTCAAATGAGATTATTTTGAAAAAGTAAACATTATTCTGTAGATTCCAAATGAGATTTATCCTCTGATTTTCAAATTTATTATCCAATTTCCAATTTGACATATACTTGAATTTTTCATAAATATTTTACACAGTATTATTAATTTGGAACTCTTGATTTTGTTCCCCAAATTTTGTTCCCTGTTTCTTATTTAAGCAATGGCACCAGCATTCACCCAATTCTTCAAAGTAAATATTTCAGTTATTTCTTGTTCTTTTCTCATTTTATTTCTCATAGCAATCCCTAATTCTTGTAAATTCAACTATCAATGGAAACATATTTCTCCTTCTACTGTCATACCCTTTACATTACTTGCTGCTATTTATTGCCCTACAAAGCCAAATGTAATCAAGCCAAATAAGAAATAAAATTGTGAGATACTTTGGTTTTTTTCCTACCTTCCCATACTGTTTTTCTTTTCCCAGTATCAGTGTGAGTGTTCCAAAAATGAAAATTAAAAGAAAAAACTAAATACTTCTAACAGTTCAGCCAAACTAGCTCTCATTTTGACTCTAAAGACATTTTAATAGGGAAATTCTCCTTCATTTACTCCTGTGTTTTTTCCTAGATAGCTTCTAAATCTTTTGATGTATGCAGAAACTAGCTTTTTCAATTTATATTGAGCAACATTAGACTTGCATGCATATTTCTAAAGCTTAAGAACAATACCAGCACTGTGAATTTGAAAAACTATTTTGGGGTTATTTTCAGCAAAATTAGCTGACACTGAGTATTAATATGTAACATATTAGCTTGGTTAGAGTCCTTACTAGACACTGCCATTGCTGAACATTAAGGATGACTCTGGAATTCAGATACTCACCCTCAATCTATTGTCATTTCTGTCTTGCAATTCTATGCTGTGAGTCATAAGCCAGGAAACATCCCCAATTTTTCATATTCTAAATTACATTTTAATATCCTAGATCAACTCCTAATTTATCTATTGTCAAATATTTTGCCTCATAACAAATGCAAAGAAACCTATTACCTGAGTTCTTACATCCACTTTGGCCTAATGATGCTTGTAAATAAAGCATTTGCATAATGAGTAACATTTATAAAAGCCAATTACTGCTAATATGTATGACCTTTTGGCATCAAGTAAGCTAATAACCTTTGAAATGTAGACTAAATTACATGGTGCTAAAATGAAACTTAGGTATAATAGAAACTAGACCCCCTTTTCTACATGAGAATGAGGGTTATTTTCTATTTTGGCAGCATTTTTAAGAAAATGTTAATTAAATATGTGATTTGATTTTAAAAATTAATTCTGGTCCATTTTCAAATAAAGAATATTAAAAAGAAATCACAAAAATGATTAAAACTACATGCAAAAACCTTATGTTTACAAACTAAATTCTAATGAAGCAGAATTAACTGATTTGGGTATTTCAAAAATATAAATTGACTAAAGATCTTGTAACATTTATATCTATAGATGCCTACAAGATTTGGGATCCTGTTGATTTATATGTATATAATATACACAAAAAATAATTATTAATAATAATGCTTAATCACAGTACATTTTGACTTACTTAATATGACTATGATGAGTATCTCCACATATTTCAGATTTAATATGTTATAAAAAACTAATATGTATCACCTAATACAACTAACGAATATTACCTAATGCTGTTAGATGTACAGTTCATTTTAGTAAGGCACTTTCACTTCTGCATATTGCATTTTAAATTGTTTGTTTACAATTATGTATCACCTAATATGGCAGCCTAAACCATAATGTGAGATTTTCTATTTCATAATAAAGTCCTTGCACAAAATATACTCAAACTTGATTTTTGCTTCACAACTATTTGCTGTACTTCATCAATTATTAGGAACCAAAATTCAATTTTCCAAAACACGAGTCATATATAGAATAATTTTTAACACCAATGACATTACTGTAGGTTTGGTTTTATCCAGCAGGTCTATTCCTAGACAAAATGCCCATAAGTTGCTGTGAAAGATCCACTTATTTAGATTTTCAGCTTTACGTTTACATTTTAATGTCCTTGACCATAGATGATCTGATCTTTCTCAATCACTATTTAGATTCAGCACAGCCCTCAGTCCAGGAAACCCAGACAGTCATTTCATCTGCATTCATTAAACTCCTGGGTAGCTTTCTGCTATGTCTTTGGGAACAAAACACACATATCTCTTTTTCTCAATACTTTGCTTTGTTAACCACTATAAGGTGGTAGATGAATTTTTAAATAAAGAACTATATGCAAGCCCACTGCAAGCCCACTATATGCAAGAACTATATGCAAGCCCACTGTGATACCTACAGGACTTGAAATTTTAATTCACTAAACACATGAAGTCTAGAGCTGAGACACAAGTAAGTAACATGAGGTATAGTAAATATTTTAGTTATATATCTCATTATGAAGATATTGACGTAGACCTTAGTTATGACTCCAGGTTCAGTGACAAAAGCAGTCTGGGATTTGTACATGGAAGTGGGTGATTATTTTTATCCTAGTGATCTGATACATCAATAAATTTTCATTTGCTCTTCCCATGTGTGGGAGCCCTCTGTGGGAGACTTGTGACTGACCTTCATTTGATAATAGTAGCCATTGTATCAGTTTAGTTTCTGTTTCTGCACAGTTCAGTTTCTGTTTCTGAGTTAAGTTTCTGTTCCTTCATATCTTGTCTATTTCCCCAAAGTCACGCGCTTCCCCATATTAGGTTAAGACTACCCACCATTGCCTAGTTACTTGCTGAAGTCAAGGGGCTTAACTTCCTCATTCTCCATACCCTATATATATCCAACATTTCCTGCCAATAAACGAGACTTGATCAGAATCCTGTCTTGTCTCCATTTCTTGTGTCTCTTGTCCCTATCTCATCCCCACTCCCCCTTCTAGGGCCTTCGCTGACTTACCTGTGGGTCGGGACACGTGGCACCCAGCGTGGGGCCCAAGAATGGCAGATTCAGTGAGGGAGACTCACTGTTCAAGAGGCCAGAAAGAAAAAGAAGATAAGTCAATGTGGGAGCCTGCTACGTTTTCTACACCTGGGTCAGTGAACAGCGATCATGGGACAAGAAATGAATCTGTATGAAATGTTTATTGAAAGCTTAGGAAAATCTTTAAAGGCACGAGGAGTAAAGGTTAAAATGAAACAATTGTGTCAGTATTTTGACTTCATTAAACAAGTCTGTCCTTGGTTCCCCACTGAAGGGACTATTGACACAAAACGGTGGAAAAGGCTCGGTGATGCCCTCAAAGATTTTTATGGCACCTTTGAACCTGAAAAGGTCTCTGTAACTGCTTTTTGCTATTGGAATTTGATAGATGAAATTCTTTCACAGAGACACACTGACCCAGTAATTACTAATGTGATTCAATGCGGAGAAAATATACTACAAGGAGAAGTTAAGAACAAAGAAACTAATTCAAGAGACAAAGATAAGAGACAAACTAACATAGTTGGCAGGGATGAGGATCGTATGTCCTTTGATAGTGATAGTGAAGAGGAACAAGAAACACCTCCAGAGAGCACAGACAAAGAAACACAGACATGACAGACTAGATTATCCTCAAAGCAACAACGCAGGTTTTTAGAGAGAGCCAAACCCCAAAATAAGATATATCCTGACTTACAAAAATTCCTGGGGACCAATGTAGATGATGAGAATATTAATTGGGATGACTTCGCAGGAGAGGCTGCCAGATATAATCTTGACTGGCTAACTAATGCCCCATGCCCTCCGCTATGCTATGACAATCTTACTGCTTTCATTTTGGCTTGTCTGGTTTTGACCCCAGAAAGGAACTTAGGGACAAAATTGAGCTGCTAAAGGAGCAAATAAAATTGGAAAAGGAACATCAGGACTTGATAGCCCAATTAGAAACTCTAAAAATAGGAAAATCTAAAATTGAAAGTGAAACCAAATCTAAAACCCCCTTCAGACCACAACCACCTATGAGGAGCACAATTTCAAAATGTACTCCTCTTTTTGACTCCGCTTCTCAATTAGATGAAATGGCAGCATTTCTGGTGACTGAGATGACTGACGCCCAAGGTCAGGTCTTTCATCATCATAGTGGTTTCGATTTCAAATTAATAAAAGAATTAAAGACAGCAGTGGCACAACATGGAGCTACAGCCCCGTACACTACCTCAATTTTGGACTCTGTAGCTGAAAATTGGCTCACACCTATAGAATGGCAGACATTAGCTTGAGTGACTTTGTCAGGAGAAGACTATCTTTTATGAAAATCAGAATATGTAGAAAACTGCAAAGAGACTGCCAGACATAATGCACAAGCTGGCAGTGGCTGAAATTTTGATATGTTAGCGGGAGAGGGTCCTCACACAACCAATCTTGCCCAAATGCAATTTGATGCAGGGCTTTTTGCTCAAATTCAAACAGCAGCCACCCTGGCATGGAGAAAGCTCCCCTGTAATGGAGATATGAGCTCTTCTCTCACTAATATTAAACAAGGGCCAGATGAACCTTTTGCAGACTTTGTTCATCACCTGCTTACTGCAGCTGGCAGAATTTTCAGCAACATTGACGCAGGCACAGATTTTGTCAGACAGTTAGCCTTTGAAAATGCTAATGCTGCATGTCAGGCCGCCATCAGGCCCTACAAGAAAAAAAACAGACTTAACAGGATATATAGGCCTTTGTTCTGACACTGGGGCTGCTTATCAGCAGGGACTTGCTATGGCCGCTGCCCTGCAGGGTTTTACAGTTAAACAATTTTTATCTCAAAAAAAATAAACAAAACTGTTTTTCTTGTAGAGAAGCTGGCTACTTTGCTAAAAAGACTGTAAAAAAGACTCCAATGCTAATACAAAACCCAAGGCACCAGGGTTATGCCCCAGATGTAAGAAAGGTTATCACTGGGCCAATGAATGTAAATCTGAAAAGGATGTTAATGGCAAAGAATGGCCCCCCGTTACAGGGAAACGGGAAGCAGGGCCAGCCCCAGGCCCCCAAACCTAAACAGATCTGTGGGGCAGTCAGTTTTGTTCCAGTAAACAATCCATTTCAGACCTCTTCAGAGCCACAGCAGGGAGTGCAGGATTTGACCTCAGTTCCTCTGCCCACACAGTATTAACTCCTGACATGGGGGTTCAGGCCCTCCCTACAGGAATTTTTGACCCCTTACCTAAAGGTACATTTGGCCTTATAGTAGAGCGTAGCAGCACAACACATAATGGACTACAAGTTTTTCCCAGAGTGATAGATAATGATTATTCTGGAGAGATAAAGGTCATGGCGTCCTCTCCCAAAAACATTAACACTATGAGAACAGGAGAAAGATTTGCTCAATTGCTGCTCTTACCCTTAATTCCAACTCTTAATAAGGCTGCCTCTCAACAACGAGGCAATAAGGGATTTGGATCCTCAGCTGTTTATTGGGTAATGGTTGTTTCAGCACAAAAAACCCTTATGTCTTTGTGGCTGGAGGAAAAGGAGTTCTCAGGTTTAATAGATACAGGTGAAGATGTCACTATTATCAAAAAAAAATGATTGGCCTACGGCTTGGCCCCTAAACATGACCATGACTCATTTAAGAGGCATAGGTCAAAGCCAAAATCCAGAAAGAAGCTTAAGACTTCTGACATAAAAGGATAAAGAGGGCAATCAAGGCACTATACAGCCCTATGTCATAGCCAGACTACCGATAAATCTCTGGGGCTGAGATCTGCTGTCTCAAATGGGGTTAATCATGGGTAGCCCTAACACGGTTGTCACTGCTCAAATGTTAAAAAATGGTTATTCACCTGGTCAAGGTCTTGGAAAAAATAATTCAGGGATTGTTAAGCCCATTCAGACTGCCCAAAAGTTTGATAGAGCCAGATTAGGCCATTTTCCATAGGGGCCATTGATTCTCCTGTGACCCATGCAGAAAAAATTACATGGTTGTCAGAAGAACCTGTATGGGGCAATCAGTGGCCTCTCACTTCTGACAAGTTATTGGCTGCACAACAGTTGGTGCAGTAGCAACTTGAAGCTAGCCATGTAGTCCCTAGTAATTCTCCTTGGAACACCCCTATCTTTGTCATCAAGAAAAAATCCGGAAAGTGGCAATTGTTACAAGACCTTAGAGCCGTGAGTAAAACTATGGTTTTGATGGAAGCTTTACAAACAGGCCTCCCTTCACCCATTGCCATACCCCTGGGCCACTTCAAAATTGTCATAGATCTAAAAGATTGCTTTTTCACCATTACTCTACACCCAGAAGATCAAAAACGTTTTGCTTTCAGCTTGCCCACCATTAATTTTCAAGAACCTATGAAAAGGTTTCAATGGCATGTCCTGCCACAAGGCATGGCCAATAAACCTACTTTGTGTCAATCCTTTGTTACTTCAGCAATACAGTAAACAAGAGATCATTGGCCTGAGATATTTATCATTCATTATATGGACTACATTTTAGTAGCCGGAAAAGATGGTGGTGATGTCCTGAGATGTTATGATGAGCTACAGACTGCTTCACATGATAAAGGATTAGAGATTGCTCCCAATAAAGTTCAGCTCACAGATCCATATACTTATTTAGGCTTTCAAATCAGCGGGCTCTGGATCTCCTCACAAAAGATACAATTAAGATTAGACAGACTCAAGACCTTAAATGACTTCCGAATGCTCCTTGGAGACATCAGTTGGCTTACCCCCTACTTAAAACTTAGCAAATGTGAATTAAACCCCTTTATGATATCTTGTGAGGTGATTCTAATCCCACATCTCCCCGTGAGTTAACTCCTAGAGGGAGACAAGCCATACATATTGTGGAACAGGCTATCCACTCTCAAGCTATAACCTTTATGGATTATGACAAACCTTTAAAATTTACTATATGCAAAACCACCGTTTCTCCAACTGCCATCTTCTGGCAGACAGCACCCTTAATGTGGATTCATTTGCCAGCTACTCCTAAAAAAGTCATAGAACCCTACTATCAAGCCATATCTAACCTTATAATTCTCGGCATAGTAAAAGTAAATGCTACTTTGGTAAAGAACCAGATATTATTATATTGTCTTATACCCAGGAACAGTTTGACTGGCTTATGCAGACAACTGACTTCTGACCCATTGCCCTTGCTTCCTACCTAGGACTCATAGATAATCATTACCCCTTGGATAAAATTATCGAATTTGCCAATAGACATGCATTTGTTTTCCCCATAGTTACAGCACTTAAACTATTAAAAGATGCCTTGTTGGTATTTACTGATGGCTCCTCAATGGGCATGGCCACCTGTGCTTTCCAAGATAAAATGATAGCCTTTCAAACAAGCCCAACTGACTGAACTGCATGCTTTCACTGCAGTTCTCTCTGCTTTCCCTACTAAACCTCTCAATATATATATACTGAGAGCGCATACATTGCGCAGTCTATACCCCTATCGGAAACAGCTGGCCAAATCAAGAGTGCCTCCGATACTAGAGAGCTATTTAAACAAATACAGATTTTCATTAATAAAAAAAAAAAAACTTACTCATTTTTTATAGGGCACTTGTGTGCTCACTCTGGGCTACCAGGACCCTCCTGAAGGTAACCAAAAAACTGACCTGGCCACT
>PVJX010033613.1:0-19554 GCA_004027295.1 Dolichotis patagonum | reverse complement strand
TTACTGTTGTCCTGGTGACCTGCTGTGATGTTCTGTGCCAATTTCACTGCACTGTCTCAATTGGCTTTATTCCATCCTGTTTTGTTGTATATTACTACCTCCAAGTTAATAAAAATTAAATAAAAATAAAACAAGAGAACATGAGAAAATAAGGTAACAAAATACCTCCAAAAACTCCCAACTCCACCAAAGCTGATCCCTGTGACATGAAGGACGAGAAACTCAAAATCAAAACAACAGAATTATATAAGGTGATTAAAAAGGAAGTAACAACAACAAAACAGATCAATAAGGTACTGAGAAAGCTGAAAGATAATATAAGTTAATAGATGATGTACTTAAAAAGCAAAAAGAGGAAAATAAAATGCTCTAATGGATATAACTGCATGTATGTTTAAGTGTGTGGGATTGATAACCATATTACCAGGTTTTTATTGGATCCTTGAAGAGAACTATTTGCAGTCTCACTGTTTCTTCACATTGTATTACTTAATTTTGTAACATGAACAGCTATTTCTTGGAGGACAGTATGTGGTTTGTCAACTAGTGATTTCTTTATGTTTATTTTTTGAGGTTATGTATTGATTCTATCCTTTTTTCTGTATTGCTTTTTATTCTCTTTAAATAAAATCTTAAAAAAACATACACAAACCAATAAATGTAATACATCACATCTACAGAGCCAAAAACAAAAACCACATGGTTGTCTCAATAGATGCAGAAAAGGTTTTGATAAAGTATAACACTTTTTCTGGATAAAAACCCATCAGAAATTAGGAATACATGGCATCTAACTCAACTTCATAAACTCCATCTATGACAAACCACAGTCAACATTATACTAAATGCACAAAAACTGAAAGCTTTCACTGTAAAATCAGGAACAAGACAAGGATATCCACTATCAACACTCCTTTTCAATATAGCTCTGGAAACACTAGCCAGAGCAATCAGACGAGAGAGAGAAAAAAGGTATAAAGGTAGGAAAGAAAGAAATTAAATTATCACTATTTGCAGAGGACCTGATAGATGATATAGAAGACCCAAAAACCTCCATTAAAAGACTACAAGAGGTAATAAATAAATTCAGCAGTATAATTAGATAGAAACTCGATGCTCAAAAATCAGTAGTATTCCTATACACAAACAAAAACTCACCGAGAGAAAAATTATGAAAATATTGCCTTTCACGAGATCATCAAAAGAAATGAAATACTTAGGAATCTACATAACCAAGAGTGTAAAAGATCTTCATGCTGAAAATTATACTACAGTACAAAAGGAGACTGAGGAGGGTGTTAGAAAATGGAAGGATAATACTTGCTCTTGGTTAGCAAGAACCAACATTGTGAACATGGACATTCTCTCAAAACTGTTATACAAATTTAAAGCAATCCCAATCAAAATACCATCAGCATACCTCACAGATCTAGAGAAAACACTCTTAAAATTCATTTGGAAACAGAAGAAACCTAGAATAGCAAAAGTAATTCTGGACAACAAAGGAAAGATAAGAGGTATCTCAATTCCTGACTTGAAATTGTACTACAAAGCCCCAGTGATAAAGTCAGCACAGTACTGGCAAAGAAATAGTCCTGAGGATCAATGGAACAGATTAAAAGATGCAAGTATAAGTTCAAACACACTCAGCCACCTGATATTTGACAAAGGGGCTAAACATGTTCACTGGAAGAATGATAGCCTCTTTAATAAATGGTGTTGGAATAATTGGCTCTCCACATGTCAAAGACTTAAACTAGACCCATGCCTATCACCAAGCACTAAAACCAAAATGGATCAAAAATCTCAATATTAAAACAGAAACACTAAATCTTCTGGAAGGCAAGACAGGTAGAAGACTCGGAGACATAGGGGTAGGCAGAGAATTCATGAACAAAATGCAAAATGCAAGGGAAACACTTCAAAGAATCAACAAATGGGATCTCATATTACTAGATAGTTTATTTTATTTCAAAAGAAATCACCAACAGGGCATAAAGAAAATCCAAAGAATGGGAAAAAATTTTAAATAGCAACCCCTCAGACAAAGGACCTATATCCAGAACATACAAAGAATTACAAACCATCACGCACTCCAAATTCAAAGACCCACTCCAAAAATGGGCATCTGAGATGAACACACATTTCACAGATAAACACATAGAAATGGCAATTAAGTACATGAAGAAATGTTCACAACCACTGGTCATTTGAGAAATGCAAACTAAAACAACACTGAGATTTCATCTTACTCCAGAAAAAATGAGTGTCATCAAGTAATCAACTGATAACAAATGTTGGCGAGACTGCAGGGAAAAAGAAACACTGCTCCACTGTTGGTGGGTGTGTAGACTGCTTCAAACACTATGAAAATCAGTATGGAGATTCCTCAACAAATTAGGATTCAAAGTTCCATTTCATCCAGCTGTTCCTCTCTTGTGTATTTTCCCAGAAATACTGAAAAGGTCAAGTCACAGTGATATATGTGCACCCATGTTTATAGCAGCACAATTTGTAATAGCTAAATCTCAGAAAAAAACAAAATCTCCATCATCTGCACAGTGGATGAAAAATATGTGGTAAATTTATACAGTGGAATATTTCTTAGCCATAAAAAGGATGATCTTGAGGCCTGCATAAGTAAATGGAGGCAACTTGAAACTATCTT
Source organism: Dolichotis patagonum (assembly GCA_004027295.1). Lineage (NCBI taxonomy): Eukaryota > Metazoa > Chordata > Mammalia > Rodentia > Caviidae > Dolichotis > Dolichotis patagonum. Next base: position 16,886 of record PVJX010033613.1, on the reverse strand, counting down.
CATAAGTGAAATAAATGAGTCACATTTGTACAAATTACATGCTATCTCTACAGTAAAAATTAATAAAAATGGTAGGAGTAATAAGATCCAAAATGTGTAAGAGCTATTGTAAAAAAGAAAGGGAAAGAAAGTGTTTTAAAGGATATAACTGCATGTATGTCTAAGTGTGTAACATAGATAACCATATTAATTAGATATCTTGGATCATTGAACAGAATGTTTTGCATTCTATTTGATTATCCAATTTTAATGCTTTGATTTTTGTTACTTGAGCAATTCTAAGATGACAATATGTAATTAATCAACTGGTGATTAGTTAGCATTAATTTTTTGAAATTCTGTATTATTTCTACCAATTTTCTGTTTTGATTCTTTTTTGATAACTTACATAAGGTCATCTTGGAAACAGTTGTTCAAGTTACAAAATTATAACATACAAAGTACATATTCAAAAAATGAGACTGTTAACAGTTATGCTCCATGATCTAACAAAAACAGTAATATGGACATTCATCTTACAAACTTAAACATACATGGAATTATATACTTTAAAACACTTCCTTTTCCTCTCTTTTTTACAGTAGTAATTAAACATTCTGGGTTTTATTACTGCTACATTTCTGATTACTTTTTACACTAGAGACACAATGTGATGTTTATAAATATGCATCTTATTTATTTCACTAATGAGGATAGTCTCAAGTTGTCTCCATTTACATATGAAGGTCACAAGATCATCCTTCTTCATAGCCAAGTAAAATTCCATTGCATAAAAATACTATATCTTTTTCATCCACTCTGTGATTGATGGGCATCTTTGTTGTTTCCATGATTTAGCTATTACAAATTGTTCTGCTATGAACATGGGTGCACATATATCATTGTGATATGATCTTTTCAATTTTTCTGGGGAAATACCCAGGAGGGAAATAGCTGGGTTGAATGGAGCTTCCAGTCCTAGTCTTCTGAGAATTAACCATACTGATTTCCATAGTGGTTGCATCAGTCTACACTCCCACCAACAGTGGAGCAGTGTTCCTTTTGCCCACCAGTCTCACCAACATTTGTTATAAGTTGATTTCTTGATTGTAGCTATTCTTTCCAGAGTAAGATGAAATCTCAGTATTGTTTTAATTTGTATTTCACGCATGACCAGTGATGGTGAACATTTCTTCATGTATTTATTTGCTGTTTGTATGTCTTCATCTGGGAAATGTGTGTTCATCTCAGATGCCCATTTTTGGAGAGGTTCTTTGCATTTGGGGTGGTTGATTTTTTTCAATTCTTTATAAGTTCTTGATATAAGTCCTTTGTCTGAAGGGTTGATGGCTAACAGGCTTTTTATTCTGTGGGCTTTCTTTTCACTCTGATGGTGATTTCTTTTGAAGTACAGAAACTTTTCAATAATATGAGATTCCAATGGTTGATTCTCTGAAGCATTTCATGTGCAGTTTGCATTTTTTTCATGACTTCTCTGCCTACCTTTATGTCTCAAAGACTTCTACTTACCCTATCTTCCAGCAGATTTAGTGTGTATATTTTAATGTTTAGGTCTTTGATCTATTTATACTTTAGTTTGGTGCATAGTGATAGGCATGGATTTAGTTTCAGTCTTCTGCATGTGGACAGTCAATTTTTCCAAAATCATTCACTAAAGAGGCTATTGTTCTTCCAGTGAACATGTTTAGCACCTTTGTCAAATATCAGGTGGCTGAGTGTGTTTGAACTTATACTTGCACCTTCTAATCTTTTCCATTAGTCCACAGGTCTCTGTGTTAGCCAGTACCATGCTGATTTTATCACTGTGGCTTTGTAGTACAATTTCAAGTCAGGAGTTGAGATGCCTCCTGTCTTTCCTTTGTTGTCCAGAATTACTTTTGCTATTCTAGGTTTCTTCTGTTTCCAAATGAATTTTAGGAGTGCTTTTTCTAGATCTGTGAGGTATGTCAATGCTATTTTGATTGAGAATATGTTAAATCTGTATAACAGTTTTGGGAGTATGGCCATTTTCGCAATGTTGGTTCTTCCTAGCCAAGAGCAAGGAATATCCATCCATTTTCTAATATCCTCTTCAATGTCATTTTTTAGCATAGTATAATTTTCAGCACATAGGTCTTTTACATTCTTAGTTAGGTTGATTCCTAAGTATTTCATTTTTTAGATGTTATTGTGAAAGGTGATATTTCCATAATTTCTTTTTCCTTGACTTTCTTGTTTGTGTACAGGAATGCTATTGATTTTTGCGAGTTGACTTTGTACCAGCTACACTGTTGAATTTGTTCACTACCTCTTACTGTTTTTTAATGGAGTTTTTTGAGTCTTCTATACAGAGTATCATGTATTCTGCAAATAGTGATAGTTTGACTTCTTCCTTTCCTATGTTTATTCCTTTTATTTCTCTCTCTTGTCTGATTGACCTGGGTAGGGATTCCAGAACTATATTGAAGAGGAGTGATGATAGTGGAAATGTTTGTCTTGTTCTTGATTTTAAAGTGAAAGTTTTCAGGTTTTGTCTGTTTAGTAAAATATTGGCTGTTAGTTTGTCATTGATGGCTTTTATAAGGTTGAGGTAGACACCATGTATTCTAATTTTCTGAAGGTTTTTTATCATGAACATGTGTTGCACTGAATCGAAAGCTTTTTCTGCATCTATGAAGATAACCATGTGGTTTTTGGTTTTGGCACTGTTGATATGGTGTATCTCATTTATTGATTTGCATATGTTAAACCATCCCTGCATTCCTGGAATAAACCCCACTTCATCATGATGTGTAATCTTCTTGATGATTTGCTGCATTCTATTGGCCAGTATTTTATTGATAATCTTTGCACCAGTGTTCATTAGTGAGATTTGCCTATAGTTCTCCTTTTCGTTTAGGTCTTTCTCTGGTTTTGGTATGAGCATAGTGCTTGCCTCCATGAATGATTTAGGGTGGATTGCTTTCTTTTCAATTTCATTGAAGAGTTTAAGGAGTATTGGCATCAAATTTTCTCTAAATTTCTTGTAGAATTCAGCTGAGAATCCTTCAGGACCTGGGATTTCATTGTTGGTAAGTTTTTTATTAAGTTTTCAATTTCAGTAGCTGATACTGGATTATTCAAAATTGCTATATCTTCTTGGTTGAGTTTTGGTAGTTCATATGTTTCTAGAAATCTTTCCATTTCCTCTGTGTTTTCCTCTCTATGTGAGTACAGATTTTTAAAATAGGTGTTGATGATCATTTTAATTACCATGGGATCTGTAGTATTTCCCCTTTTTCAGTCCTCATTGCATGAATTTGTATTTTTTGTTTCTTTTTTTATATAAGGTTAGCTATAGGTTTGTCCAATATTTTTATTCTCTCAAAAATCCAGCTTTTTGATTCATTAATTCTTTGCATTTTTTTAGTTTCAATTCCATTGATTTCTGCTCCAATCTTTTCTGTTTCATCTCTTCTATGAGCTTTGGGTTTAACTTGATCTTCTTTTTCCAGTATCTTGAGATGAAGCATTAGGTTGTTTATTTGTGCTCCTTCTGTTTTCTTGACATGACAGTTTATTGCTATATATTTCCCTCTTAAGACCACTTTCATTGCATCCCACAGATTGCAATTGGTTGTTTCTTCATTTTCATTCAATTGTAGGTATTGCTTTATTTCTTAATTTCATATGTAGCCCACTGGTTGTTTAAAGTGTTTTTGTTTAATTTCCATATATGTGTGCAGGTTTTGCAATGTTTTTGGCATTAATTTTGAATTTCAGTGTGCTATGGTCAGATATTATGCATGGGATAATTTGAATACATTTTCATTTACTTAAGAATGTTTTATGGGATAATATATGGTCTATTATGGAGAATGTGCCATGTACAGCTGAGAAGAATGTGTCTTCTGTTGTGGTTTGATGGAACACTCTGTAAACATCTACTAAGTCCAGTTCCTTCAGGTGTGATTCACTTCTATTATTTCTTTGTTCACTTTTTATCTAGTTGATCTATCTCTTTTTGACAATGGGCTATTAAGTTCCCCTCTAATTATTGTGTTCTTGTGTGTTTGGTTTTTCATGTCCATTAGCATCTCTCTTATAAGACAGTTGGGTGCTCCTATGTTTGGTGCATATATGTTTATAATTGTTAGTTCTTCCTCTTGGATTTTTCCACTTATGAGTATGCAGTGACCTTCTTTGTCTCTTTTAATCATTTTAGGTTTGAAGTTCACATTGTCTGCAAATAGAATAGTTACCCCTGCTTTTTTCTGGGTTCCTGTTGCATGGAATAATTTTTTCCATCCTTTGACTTTTAATCTCTGAGTTTCCTTTTGGGTCAGATGTGTATACAGCATATTGTGGGATCATGTTTCTTGATCCATTATGTCAACCTATTTCTTTTGATGGTTGAATTGAATCCATTTACATTTATGGATATCACTGATATGTACTTTGCCATGCAATGTTCCAATAGTTTGCTTTCTGCTTTTCCCCCTTATTTAATTGCTTGTCCTACCTGGTGGTTTCTTTCTGTTGTTCTGGGAATTGTGTTCATTTTTATCTCTGTCTAGTATGTCTTTCAAAACTCTTTCTAGGGTTGGTTTTGTGGATGTGAATTTCTTCAGTCCTTCTTTGTCATGGAAGTGTCTTATTTCTCCACTAAATCTGAATGAAATTTTTGCTATGTACATCAGTCTGAGTTGAAAGTTGCTTTCTTACAGGACTTGAAATATATCACTCCAATCACGTCTTGATTTGAGAGTTTGTGCTGAGAAGTCTGCTGTGATTCTAATGTGCTTTCTTCCATAGGTGATTTGTGTCTTTTCTCTAAGGGCTTTTAGTATTCTGCTTTTATGTTGTATGTCTGAGATCTTAATTATTATGTGTCTGGGTGTAGATTTATGTTGGATGTGACTGTTTGGCATTCTATATTCCTCACTCATCTGCATACCAAAGTTTTCCCCATGTTTGGGAAATTTTCTCCTATTATTTCTGTGATTATTTTATATATGTGGTTTATATTGACCCCCATGTCTTCGCTAATGCCTATTAATATTGTATTCTTGCTCTTGGCATCATCTTGAATCTTTTGGATTGTCATTTCATGCTGCTTTGTTATTTTTAAAATTCTATCTTTTTGTGATCACTAATTGCTATCCTGACCTCAAGGTCTGAAATCCTATCCTCAAGCTTTATTTAAAGGATTTTCCATGCTTTGAATTGAATTTTTTGTTTCTTGGATGTCTCTTTCAGTTTGCTTCATGAATTCTGCTTGTTTTCTATATTGTTCATTCAAGGCTTCTATCAGTTTCCCATGTTCCTGTACTTTTTTCTCCATTTCTTCTTTAGCTGTGCTCAGCAACTCCTTTACTAAGGTTGTTACTTCTATTTTTATGTGGGAGAGTAATTCTAACATAATTTCCTCTATGGCCTCACAGAGGTTTTTTTTTATTTCATTAGCTGTCTTTTCAGAGATTTACAGTGTGTTACTTTTGAAGTCCCCTAATTCAATATCTCCTGTACTTGCTGTTGATGGACTGGATGTTTGAGATTGCATTTCACTTGTTCATTTTGCCAGTTTCCTCTTTCAAGTTAGTGTTTGGTCCTTCAGTGTCTACTGTTGGACCAATGTCTACTGTTGGTTGTGTGTATCTTGGTGTCCTACTGTAAGGTTGATGTTTGTCCTGTTGCTGGGTCACACAGTGAATAGGTGGGACAGTCACCTGACTTCCTGCTGAAGGCCCTGTTGGGTGAGTCCTATATTCTTCCTGGGCTGACAAGCCAAGTAGTATTGCTGTAGGTCAACTTTTAGTTCCTGCTATTACTTTATCTTCAGGTTATTCCAGGACATCAAATCTCCCTGTCTATAGTGTTTGTGTCAGCTGAGGCCCTACTGTGTCCCTATTGTGTGCCTGTGTGTCTCATAGGCTCTTTTGATTTTCTTCAAGTTGGGGTAGTCCTTCTTGGCACACTCCTCCCTCTGCCTGATGTTTTCTGTGTGTAGGAAAGGATCACCCTCACTCTTGTCAGACTTACCAAGGTCTTACAGTTAGTTGGAGGGTGCTTTACTATTGGCTCTATTTAGTTATTGTACACCTCTATTTTAGGGGCATACTCACCACACTGACTGGAGCCAACTTAGATCTTGTTACAGTGAGGCTGTCTCTTAATCTCTCTTCAAGCTAGCACAGATAATCTGCTCTAGTCCAGGTTTCCTCTGGGTGCAGAGCTCCAATTTGCCCCATGTGCTGGGATTTCACAATAGCGCATGCAATCAGGGCCCAGGGATGGGTTCTGGGCCCTGCTCAATGCTTGTTTGTAGTCTGGTTAGGCCCACTTCTCCTTCTCATGCACCTTGGTGTGGTATGAGAAACAGGGCATGGTCTTACTGCCTGGATGTGGAGTTCCAATTTTGCCCCTTGCTTGCTGGTATTCCACAGGTGCGCGCACATTCAGTGCCCAGGGGTGGGTTCAGGGCCCTGCTGGCTGCTTGGAGTTTGTTGAGTGTAGTCTTGTTAGGCCTGCTGGTCCCTCTCATGTGCCTTGGGCTGTTATCAGACCCTGTCTTGCTTTTTTTCTTTAAATAAAAAATAATTAATGGTACATTTTGACAATACTGAGATCGAAATTATATCAGCATCTAACTCAATATGAATTGATAATTGGAGCCAGATACCCTAAATAATATGGTATTTTGGGATAAAATGATAAAGATGCAGATTTGAGAGGGAATTGATAAGTTTATGAAGGTGTCCCATGTCACAGTATGATGTTTGAACTGTTTGCCATGAGTTCAAGGGGATCTTTAGATGATTTAAATGTGATCCAACTTGCAAAGTTTGCTCTGGGAATAAAGATTGTAAGTGGTTTGTAAAGAACAGAGAATACTTCTGGAATACTAGGAAATCGAAACAGAAAAGCACCATAGAGAACTCCAAAGACATCATGTGATTGGTCACAAAGCTAATAAGATGTCAGAGGTTTATATTTTGATGCAGCTATGATCTAATTTCTAGCCTAGTGCACTGATTATCACTCGCAGGTTTGGAAGTGGAAGGTGGCCAGCAAGAAAGACTGCAGGGCTGAATATCGTAACTGTGAACAGCAAAATACCAATGAATTAAAGGTGTTATTTTAAATTTGGGTGGTGGGACATCTGTTGTGTTTTCTTCTCTGACATTTTTTATTCCAGTTTTATAATCCTGACAGAAATAACCAAAGAAAGTCATAAAGTCAAGGAATAATGAATGGTAACATGACTGAAAAGATGGAATACTAAAGAAGCATGTCTAAACTAGAAGGGAAACAGGTGGTCTATACGTCACTCCTAAAAGAACATATCAGAAAGTTGACATTTGGGTATACTTAGCTAAGACTGCAGCTTCAGGCTGGGGAAACTATCCGCAGCAGCCTCTGTTGAATCTCAAAAGTTATCTCCCTATTTCTGGCAATGCAGATACACTGTGGGGGGAGAGAGGGAGGAAACAAACAAGCAAAATACCCTAAAGTGTTAGTGACGCCCGCTTGGCTGCAGAGAATGGGTAATCTCTGAAGACCAGTCTCATACCCAGTCACTGGGTTTGGGGTCACCGACCCATAAGCTGTGGGTACACGTTTTGTGAAAATGTTTGGGAATATGAGAAGGGTGGCTAACATACCGGTAACCTTTGTGTTTGTCATTATGGCAGGCCTTTCAGCAGCCGGCAGTAGAGGGCAGGATGAGCTCTTCAGCCCCTACAAATTTTCTGGAATTGGGCTAGTACTTGTATTGTGTGGTTTGAGGCCGAGTCACAGTTCATAAATGATTGAGTTAAACTTAGAGCTAAGATTTTTTAATGCGAGATCATTGTGAACTACATGGCAAGGATTTTTGGCAGTGGTGAAGATTAGGCATTAATTACTTCAAATAGTATATTAAAACATACACTGTGGAGGTCAGTCTGGAGATTCCTCAAAAAGCTGGGTTTGGAGGTCCCATTTGACCCAGCTATCCCACTTCTAGGCATATTCCTAGAAGATTTGAAAACATCATACCTCAGTGATATATGTGCACCCATGTTTATGGCAAGACAATTTGTAATAGCCAGATCTTGGAAACAACCTAAGTGCCCAGCAACTGAGGAATGGATAAAGAAGTTGTGGCATTTTTATACAATGGAGTACTACTCAGCTATAAAGAATGATCTCATTGAGATATTTATAAATAAATGGACACAACTTGAGGCCATACTCATAAGCGAAATAAACCAGACTCACATGTGTAAATACCATGTAGTTTCTCTAGTATGAGAGTTGATAAGAGTATGTAAGAATTTATGGTAAGCATGAGTCCCCATCTCATAGTTTTGAAGCCTTTCAATGTTTTCATTCATCAGTTGAAATGGTTTTATTCTATTTTTTTTACTATATCATGCATGATGGTATGAACAGCTGTTTTGAAGAAAACAAAACATTATGACAGCTATTGCTGATTTAATATCATCCTTCTTAGAAGTCCTACCATGATTCTATTCTTCTACTACCATTGGTTCTATCTATCACATTGTGTCTTATTGGGATTTGAATATGTGTGATAGTATAAACAAAATGTTTTATCAAAAATGCGATATTATAGTACCCATTGATCATTCTCTGTTATTCTGTTCAAATGTCCTGTACTTCTTTCACTCTTTGAATGGTTTTATACTATTTTGTTATGTTTGATATTATTGTATTTGAAACTATGCTCAAGTATAGCAGAGAAAGAGATATTGTGATAACTACTGTTAATGTCTGGTTGTTTTAATGTAAAGTACTGTGTTGCCTATGTTGTCCTGTTCTGATCTGTTGTGTTCTGCCCCCTTTTGTTTTATTCTCTTTAAAATAAAAAATACATATATATATTTCTGTTTGTTTGAGGGAACAGAGTATTCATTAGATTTTTTCAAAGGCATTGGTGAATCCTTACATTAAGATAGGTGGCTTTGGGCCAGTGATAACATAGCATAATGATTTTACAGAATTCTTTAGTTAAACTCTAGTTTTCTATCTTTATTCCACTAATCCCTAGCTATATGATATTAGGAAAGCCTTCTAACTTGTGACTGAGTTTCTTTATAAAATGGAAATAATAACAGTAGCTACTTCAAGTGATGGTTACAAAATGAGTTTAAACAAAAATTGCCAATGGTGTTTATTAGCTAAAAATAATTTAATGACTTCCCCAAAGAATTTGGTAACCCTTGGAGGCTTTGTATTGTCACAGACATACTCATAGCCTACATACTCTTCTTTGATATCAATTATGATTTTTTCAGCTAGTGTATACATAAGGAAAGTTTAGACAGACTAGTAAATGACCATGTGGATTTCTAAAACCACAGATTCTTGACATAATGCTCTTTCCATTTTACCACAGTAGACTCCTGTAATAGCCTCATGAGAAACATGCTTTGACCCTTCTAATCCTGAGTCTTTATTTTCTACTTGAGAAAAGACATCCTCTGGTGTTTTTATATCTAGCCAGTACATAAACTCAAGTGACAAGGAGAAAATTGTATGTTGCAACAATGCAATATAATTGATAGCAAGATAATTTTGTTTTGATATATCCTCCTAATATACAGACTTAGTCAGGTTTTTGATATGTTAATGAAGAAATTCTTTACTTGATACTAATCTTTCTCTAGCTCTTATCTTCTCTCTCTTTTTCCTTCCTTTTTCAGCAAGCTTGTGAGGAGGACTATTCATTTATGGTTTTGAACCTTTCACATATCTGCTTCACCTATCAGCTTGTTTCCTTAAGCATCTTACCAGTGTCCTTCTCCTTAAAAAAAACCAGTGGGCACTATTGAGGCCTTGTCTTACCTGAAACATGTACCACCTATAAGTTTGTTGACTTTTGACCTCTAGCGTACCATATGTTTTTTTTATTTTTCTTTAGCTTATTTATACTTTTATTCTCCACTTCTCTCTGTGGTTTTTCTCTGCCTATTCTGTAAGCATTGATGTTCTAAAAAGATATATCCTTTGTCCTCTCTCCTTCTTATGTTACACTCAATGGTGGGATGACCTCATCCCTTCACTCAGCTTCAACCAACACCTGGAGCTAATGGATATTAAGTTTATGTTCATAGCCCAGGTTTATTTCTTCAACTTCAGATCCATATATCAACTGTCTAACATACATTTCAAAAGTACATCCAACTTCTAAAACTCAATTTATCATTGCCCCTTTGCTTCAGATTTTAGTTGCTACTATGCCATTTATTCACTGAAGCCAGAAACTTTGCTATAATTTTTTAATAGGGCATTTAAATTTATATAGGATATTTAATTACAAATGTTTACTTTCTACACTGCATTTTTCTTCTCTTTCTTCTCAACCTGAAGAAAGAAACAGCTTAAACAATATAGATGTAATCATACCATAATGCAAAATGGTATGCAAACTAAAGTGAATAGCAGACAATGACAGTGCATTAACTACAATTCTTAATTACTCCTTTTTTATTTTATGTTTACCATAAGTCACTGATACAGCCATGCATTTAAGAAACACTAAAAACCTATTTTTTCACAGTATTGTGCTAATACTAGCTCAGTTTCTTGCAGTTTTTGACTTGATGAAGATTTCATCCCAGGGACAAGACAAAGTTAAATTGCTTTATACAGTAAATTGATTATATTATTAAAATGTAAAAGACACATTTAATTAATAGGCTTTGTTTTCAGAATAGCATTAGATCTATCAAAACAGACAAAATGTACAGAATGTTCCCATATACTCCTTACCATTCCCCATACAGCTTCTCCTATTGTTAACATCTTATATTGTTGAGGTACATTTGTTACAATTAATGAATTAACATTGATACATTATTTTTGACTCATGCATTTGTAAACACTGGAATTCTTTCTTTATATTGTATAGTTCTATGAGTTTTCTAAATGTATAATGGTATATATCTACCCTAAAAGTCCTGTGGTCTCTCTTTTCATCTTTCTAAACACATACACTGGCACCCATTGATTTTATTACAATCAGGAGTTCTTGACTTTTCCAGAATGTTGTGTTGATGTAATCATACGGTACATAATATTTTCAATGTTTTTATTTGACATTATGTCTTTTTTGTGGCTTGATGAGCTCATTTCTTTCATCATTGCATGATGTTTCCTTGCATTTGTGTATCAATTTGTTTCTTCTTTCACCTATTCAAGGATATCTTGATTATTTTCAATTTTTAGTGATTATGAAAAAAGCTACTATGAATATTAGTATAATGGTGCTGTGTAGACATAAGTTTTCAGTCAATTAAATGAATATTTGATAGCATGATTGCTGGACAATATGGTAAGACAATATGTATTTAGCTTTGTAAGAAACTGCCAAACTCTCTTCCATAGCTGTGTTGTTTCACTTTTAATAATAAAAGTTCCTATTGCTCCACATCTTCATCAGAATTTGCTTTTGTCAGTGTTTTGAACTTTATCTATTCTAATAGGTGTGAAGTAGAATCTCAGTGCTGTTTAGATTTGCAGTTCCCTTATGTCAATTCATTACAATTTGAAATTCTGAAAATGAAGAGGATTATGCTATGAGATCACCTCTGACAGTCTGAGTTTTGGTAGACTTTTCTGAGGAAGTCATATTTGAGTTGAAGGCTGATGAGTGAACAGGGTTTAATTAATTAATGAGAATTTAAAGAGTCCTGGCAGAGGAAGTGGCACGTGCATTATGATCTGAAGCAATAAGAAGAGTAACACATTTGAGAATAAAAATTAGGTGCAGTGTGCAGTTGGCATTTATAGATCGCAATCCAAACAGTGTGAGGGAAGCCTGGAGAGATGGACAGGGAATTCTTAGGCCACAAAAATAATTTGGAATTTTTCTTAAGTTGAATGGTGTTTCTGAAAGGTTTCTTTAGGGATATGATTTGTTTAAATTTGGGTTTTAAAAAGATAATCCAACCTGTTGTGTAACAAATTAGTGGTTTGAGAAGATCAATTAAGATGTTTTTGAGGTGAAGTCAGAATCACAGTTTATAACTTCCTAGGTTCCTAATAGTGAGGATAAAATAATGGACATATTCAGTGATTATTTAGGAGGTAAAAGAAATAGGACACAGAGAATAATTATATATTAGGAACAAGAGGTGGTGAGGCAGGGGATAAAGGAATGTCAGATTTCTGGTTCATAGCTTGTACAATCAATTTAATGGGATTGCCATTTTGATTTGAGAACTCTTTAACAAGGAACAAGCATGGTGTGCTGTGATTAGTACAATTTGAGATATCATAATTTAATTGGAAGCATTTTTGCTCTCAGTGATACATAAAATACTGTTCCACTTATAATAGGTGACATTAATTATGTTTCCTTGCTGAAACAAGGAATATGAATAAGATAACCTAAGGAGAGAATACAGACAGAAAAGAAGGGAGCCAAAGCCTCAGTCTTGAGGATTACTAGTATTTAATTATCCTATAGAGGGACATAAATTGCCAAAGGAGATTGAAAAAGAGCAGGCAGAGCAATAGTAGGAAATCCATGAATGGTTAGTGTCCAGAGGCCAAGAGAAAGCAACACTGTATAAAGAAATAAAGGTCAAGTAAGATGAGGACTAAAAATACATGTCTAGCTTCTTTCAGTCCAGGGGTCAGGACTGCACATGGGGAGTTTCAGTCTGCCAGTGCTGGACAAGGGAGAGTTTGTGACCATTGCTCCCAGAGGTTAAGTGGCAGCCCAGGTCCCTGGGTCAACAGAATAGGATCAGGAGGTTTCCTGGGCCTGAGTGGATCATGCCTAGTGAACTTCTTTCAATCCAGGGACCCAAGGCCCTGTGAGGGAGTCAGGGCCATGCAAGGTGAGTGCCAGTGCACCAGCAATGGCCTGGGGAGAGTATAAGAACATCACTCCCAGCAGTTAAGTGGCCGCCCAGCTCCCTGGAACACTGGAATAGGCTTGGGAGGTCCTGAAAGCCTGACTGATCCATGCTCAGTGAACTTCATTCAGGCTCAGGAGCTGAGGGTACAAGAGGTGATTTCCAACACATCTGGGGAAAGCTTAGGAACATCGCTCGAAACACAGAAATATGGGAAAATGAGAAGACAAAGAACAAAAATGCAATCACAAACCACCAGCCCATCCCAAGAAAGCCTAAGAGTCATGTACATAGAAGAAAATAGAAGCCATACACCTGAAATGACTGAAATGATATCAACTGAAATAAAGAACCAAATTGAGTAAGCTATAGAGAAACTCAAATCAGAAATAATTTCCCAGTAAAAGAAGAAATGACAAAAGGAGTGAAAGAAATATTAACAACATCTAAAGAAGACACAGTTTAAATATTAGAGGAGCAAGCAAACAGATAAAATCTCTGAATGAACACTACAAGAAACAAACAGATTACATGAAGCAGATTCAAAGAGATTTACAGGAAATCAAAAGTTCGGTAGAAAGTTGCCAAAGCAGCCTCAGTGAAAGTGAAGATAGAATTTTAGACCTCGAAGATAAAATTGCAGCTAGTGAACAGAAAAGGAAAGATGTTTTACAAATAACAAGGAATCAGGAAATAACAATTCAACAGCTGCCAAATGATACAAAGAAAAACAAAATAAGATTAAAAGGGATAAGTGAAAAAGAAGGGAAAAAAACAAATGATATCAACAGGCTATTTACAGAAGCAATAGCTGAAAATTTCCCAAACATGAGAATGGAAACTGACATTTGAATTAGTGAAGCAGATAGAACTCAAAATAGCCATAATCAAAATAAATCTACAACCAGACAAATAATAATCAATGTACCAGAAATACAACATAAGAACAGAATATTAAAAGCTGTTAGAGAGAAAAGACAGATCACCTATAAAGGAAAACCAATCAGAATCACAGAAGATTTCTCAACACAAATAATGAAGTCAAGAAGAGCATAGAGTTAAGTATTACAGATCCTAAAGGAAAAGGACTACCTACCCATACTTATGTACTCTGAAAAACTGCCTTTCAAAATCAATGGCGAAATAAGATACATCCATGACAAAGAACAGCTAAAGACCTTCATGATCACCAAAACAACCCCACAAAGAATACTGACAGACATTCTAAATACACATAGGAAAAAACCACTAAAAAAGGCAGTCAATTAAACAGAATGGAAAGCTAAAGATAAAACAGCAGAAAGAGTGCATGTCAACAATAAACCAATATATAACAGTTATAACCATTAATTTAAATGGTGTAAATTCACCAATTAAAAGAAACAGACTGGCAGAATGGATCAAGGAAGACAATCCAACCATAGGCTGTCAATAAGAAACCCATCTAACCCAAAAGGAAATTTATAGAGTGAAAGTCAAAGGGTAGAAAACAATACTTCATGCAACAGGAACCCCTCAAAAAGTGAGAGTAGCTATTCTGTTCACAGACAATGTGAACTTCAAACCAAGAATAATCTGAAGAGATAAAGAAGGCCACTACATACTAGTTAGGAGAAAACTTCAAGAGGAAGAGATAACAATCTTAAATATATATGCATCAAATTCCAGAGCACCCAGCTATACAAAGCAAATACTAATAAAAATAAAAAATCAAATGAGCAATAACATAATTATAACAGGAGATTGTAACATGCCATTGACACAAAGGGACAGATCAACTAGACAGAAAATCAGGAAAGAAATAACAGAACAGAATAACCCCTGTGAACAAATGGACTTGATAGACTTATACAGAGTGTTCCTTCCAACAGCATCAGAATATACATTCTTCTCAGCAGTACATGGGACACTCTCTAAAATAGACCATACACTATCCCATTAAACATATTTAAATAAATGCAAAAGAGTTAAAAATTATCCAATGCATGTTATCAGACCATAGCACTATGAAATTATAAATTAATGATAAAAAACTGCCAAAACCCCACAAAAATAAATTGAATAATACACTCAAGCAATCAGTGGGTCACAGAGGAAATCAAAGAAGAAATTAACCAATATCTATGAGCAAAAGAAAATACAAATACATCTGTGAAACCTGTGGGATGCCATAAAAGTGGTCCTCAGAGGAAAATTTATTGCACAGATTTCCCACATCAGCAAAACAAAATGAACACAAATAAACAACTTGATACTACAAAAAAGAAAGGTAAGCCAAGACCAAAGCCAAAAGAAAGGAGGAAATTATAAAGAATAGAGCAGAAATTAATGCACTAGAGGCTAAGAAAATAATAGAAAGAATCAATGAATCAAAGTGTTGGTTCTTTGAAAGAATAAATAAAATTGATAAGCTCCTAGCCAACCTTATTTTAAAAAGGTAAGAAAAGACTCATATTCATGCAATAAAGAATGAAAAAGGTGAAATAACTACAGACTCTGTGAAATTACAGAAAATCTTCAACACCTATTTCAAAAACCTCTACACTCATTGGCTCGATAAGACAGAAGAAATGGACAGATTCCTAGGAACATATGAACTACCATAGCTGGGTCAAGAAGATGTAAAACTTCTTAATAATCCCATTTATATTAATGAAATTGAAAATGTAATCAAGTCCTTAGCAACAAAGAAGAATCCAGGTCCAGACATATTCATTGCGGGATTCTATGAGAAATACAAAGAAGACTTAATGTCGACATTCCTCAAAATCTTCAATGAAATCAAAAGGAAAGAAATTCTTCCTAAAACTTTCCTGGAAGCAAATATTACTCTAGTACCAAAACCTGAGAAATACTCTACTAAAAAACAGAACAATAGGCCAATCTCCCTAATGAACATAGATGCAAAATTTCTCAATGAAATATTGGAAAACAGGATGAAGCAAATCATCAAGAAGTTTATACACCATGACCAAGTGGGATTAAACCCAAGAATGCAGGCTTGGTTCAACATAGGTAAATTAATAAATAATCCACCATATCAATAGAGCCAAAAGTAACAATCACATGATCATCTATATAGATGCAGAAAAAAGCTTTTGATAAGGTGCAACACTCATTCATGATAAGAACATTACAGAGAATTGGAATAGAAGGTCTTTATCTCAAATCAATTGGTTCCCTGAGTGCGGCACACACTGACACAGTGAAGGCCTGTGAAGATTGACTGGACCAGAAGGGGGGAGCCAGCATATACTATCCTTGCTTGCACTTCACTCTCAGATAGTAGATGGCAGAGGGCAGAAACCCCTAACCTGCACTCTCCATTGGAGCCTTAAGCAACAAGAAAAGTGGCTGGGAATTACACTATACACTGTATGGAAGTAACCAAAAACAGGACGAGAGGGAGAAATAAGAAAAAGCTCCCAGCCCCCAACCATGAGAATATTAATCCAGGAGACGTAAATATAAAAGAGATTGAGGGCAGCAAACATGCAACAACAAACACAGCATCAGTGGACATAAAGATATATCTTTGGGACCTCGTAAATGAGATCAAAACTGAAATATTAATTCGTTAAACAAGAGATAAATAGATTAATAATAGAAAGGCTTGGCATCTCTCAAGAAGACACAGACAGAAGAATGGAGGAACAGAAAAGGAGAGAAATGGTCAATGAAGAATACAAAGAAATCCTAGAGTTCATGAAGCAGATTCAAAGAGCATACCAGGAAATGAAAAACTCCATTGAAACCTCGCAAAACTGCTTGAAAGATACTAAGGATGGACTATCAAAACTTGAAGATAGACTTACAATGTGTGATCATGAAATGAAAGATCTCTTAAAAATAACAAGCAAACAGGTAGTAACAATACAAAGGCTAGAAGATGTCAAGAGGATCTATAGCTTCAGAATAAAATGTGAATGAAGAAGTAGGAGTCTAAACAAAGGAATTGCAAAGGCTATTCACAGAAATTATTAAGGAAAGCTTCCCAAGCATGGGAAAAGGAAATGACATGCAGATGTATGAAGCATACAGAACTCCAGCCACCTA
>PVJX010033612.1:0-19560 GCA_004027295.1 Dolichotis patagonum | reverse complement strand
AAAAAAAAAAAAAAAAAAAAAAGAACTGAGAAAACTGGTCCTTACCCAACAGGGTAGAAGATCTTGGGCAGCAAAAGGAAAGGGAGATCTCCTGACATCCTTCAGAGAGACCAGGAGCCAACCATTAAATACAAATTGGCGTGGCACCAATATGCCTGGCACATTTTGGCACTTGACCTCCCACACCCTGTCTTGAGGAGCTTTCGAAGCAGAAGGCAAATGGCAGATAGCGCTCTCCAGAAAGATAATGTTGATCAAGCAAGGCCCGACTTCTGCATTCTTAGTTCATAGAACATTATTAGAAAATGCAGTCAATTCAGTTTCTGTTTCAAAAATGTTGCTGTTTGGTAATGGCTCATTTCCCTTTTTGAGTCTCAGCAAAGATTCAGCAAAATGAAAAACAGCAAATATCACCTCTGCAGCTAATGAGCTCCAGAGAACAGGTAGGAGGTGTGACCCTGCCCTGGCAGGAGGCCGTCCTGCACCCCACCCAGTGCTCCCCAGTTACAGGCCTGCCTGCAGGGGGTGAGACCACAGCTCCTTCCTACTCCACCTCTCAAACTTGCCCCTCCACTCACCTTTTCTCACCCCACCCCTCTGCCTCTCCCTCCTGAATATTTATGGTGGTGGCATCAACTCAAGAGAGCAAGTGGGAAAAGTTGCACATGAAGAGTAAAAGCCACAGGCAGTGCCAACTGCAGGGGCTGGTGGAGAGGAGATGATTGGCCCTTGGGATGCAGAGGCTGCCCGAGTCTATGATCCCGTTCAAGGGAGGCTGGCTGGTATCCACAGTACAGCAGCTCCTCTAAGGACTCTGCAGGCTGAGCCCTCAGCTGGAACGGGAGCAGATGAAGCCCTCGCTGTCTCCCCCGCCAGGTGTGAGCGCCTGACAGCACCTCATCAGTCTTCGGGAGCAGTCTTGGAAGTGAGGTCCCTGAGCCAAGAGCACCAGCATCAGCAGGAAACTTGTTGGGAATAAAAATATTAGAATCCCACTCTGCCCTGTGGAATGGGAATCTCTGGAAGTGGGCTCAGCCTTCTGTGTCAACTAAGCACTCTTGGGGACTCTTGAGAGCCCTTCTAGGGCTCTAGGAAGGACAGAAGCCAAGTCCTGGAGGCAGGCAGACTGCATTGGGAGCTCAGCCCTGTCACGTATGACTGCGTGCCTGGCTCCTCTGTGGCAGGGATAAAGGACTTGCTTGGAGCGAGGGCATTAAGAAAGACTTCGCAGCAACATGTTTGGCTCATACTGCTCAATGGGCAGTAGCTCCTCTATTTCTCCAGACATCAAGTAGAAGGGGCTGCAGAAAAGGGCACGGGGTGATGCGTGCAGGCTAGCTCATCAGGCCATTCAATGCCCCGCTTCTGATCATGTCCAAAGCCACCTCCTGCATCCTGTGGCCATGACTGGGTCTCCCTACTTGACCAGTACTGAAACTGTGGGTAGATCTGGCTGATTTGCCAGCTTCCCTAAAGGGCATCCCCCCACCTGTGAGAGCAGAACACAGACTTTTTGTCTTGAGCTCATTTGACCATCAGGGGCCAGCTGCACTGGCAGCAGAAGCTGTGGACTGGATCATCTCCCCACCCCATGCTTCCTCATCAAGCAGGACAGCCCTGTCCTGCCCATCTCATGGTGCAAAGAGGAGCACGCGATGTCCTCGATCCTGGATAAAGAGTCACATGAGGAAACTAACATTGTAGAGGCATAAGAACATGCTAGGTGACCACTGCCAGTCACACTGGACAAGTTGATCCAGTCTCTGCTTTTCCCCATCCCTAACCTAGATAGGCATGGGCCCTGTGGGTCCTTAGATCTGCAAACTGTTTAAACTGAAGAAAAGGAAGTGTCCCCTAACCGTCTAAGGCAGGAAATGGAGAAGATGATGGGGTCTGGAACCTCAGGGACCTAGTCAGAATTCCAGTCTTAGGGTCCTCTAAGACTTGGGCCTTCTTCACAGCTCTCCTTTCATCTTTCTGCGCAACCAGCAGCAAGGTAGGACTTCTGTACATGCACCACAAGACTGCAAAAGCTTTTGCTCATTACCCAGGGGCAAAGCCACTTCCCCATTTCTAGGCATTTGTTACAGCACCCCAGCTAGTATCCATTTCTGTCTTAGGTTTCTCATCTACTTTAACAGAGACCATGGACTGAGTGAGTGGCTTATAAATAATAAAGATATACAAGGGTATTATATAAAAATATATAGTGAGAACAATTAGATTTGCAAACAAAAAACTTGAGGAACTTTCTGTTTTGTTTTCAAAGTCTACGCTGGGTGACAGACACAACCATAGCCATCTTTCCCACATAAAGACAGATGTGGCCATCTTTTCCAAAATCATGGAACAAATTAATTTTGCGAACAAAGGTACCACTGTATTCCTTACAGTTCTGCAAGTTCACGATCCATCCTGCCACAGATTTCCTATCTGGTGATGGTCTGTTCTGTGGATCACAAGTGGCCAAACTCTTGCTTCGCTTTCACCTGGTGGGAAGGATGGGAGAGCTCTCTTGAACCTGTTTTACAAAGTCCCTTATAAGGAGAGCAGACTGCTCCTTAAGGGGAGCACATAGCCCATTGCTCTCTCCTGAGAAATGAAGCCCTTGCTGTGCCCTGTCCCTGACCTCTCCTGCACCCTATTCAGTGAGCTATGCAGAGCTGACTATATTGAAGCAAATGTCCCTTAATTGGCTAAAAGAATGTTACGGAATCTGGCTGAGGCACTGATGGACTCCTTAATAGCGAAGCAGCAACACTCAAGCGGGAGTAGTAGCCTCTGTGTTGATGCTTGGAATGGAGGCTCCAGTAGAAACCTGTGAGATTCCAGGGCTGAGACATGAGATAACATCTCAGCTGAGGCCTTGGGACTCAGAATCAAATTATATCTTCCTGGTAGTAAAGGTGCCAGCCTTGCATATATCAAAACTATCTGTGTATTGCTAATTGGATGCTTCTGTGCCTCATATGGCCACAGAATTTCTTTTCCCTGTGCACTCTGCCCCTCCCCCGCCATACCTCCCTGATTGATACCAATAAAAGCTGAGGTTTTAGAGACAAGGCTTTTTGTTCCACAGAGAACACTGGTCATCCCAGAGCTCCTCAACTGTGGACTATTCTTTATGTCTTTCTTTTGCACGTGTGCCATATTGCAGGTGGGTTAGACTGATACCCCCATTGAAGGTTTCAGTACCCAACCCCCTTCATAAGGGCTCTAACATTGATTTGGGCATTAGGGTTTCAACATGTAAGTGGGGTGAGGAGCTTTCAGTTTATTGCAGTTTCATTTTAGTGCCTTCTGTGCACTACAGGTGTGTCACAGAAACCAGGTAAGAGGCCAGGACCACAGCAATGCAGAGAAATAAGAAGTGGAATCTGAACCTGCCCGTGGTCACACCACCAGGAAGCAGTGAGGATGCAAACCTAGGCCATCTGCCTCTAGAACCCAGCCTCATTACCACACTGGGACATGACCAGCTTTTAAAAGACACCTGTGCTTGTGGTTCTGTGTTCATGATGGAGACAGGTTGGGCAGTGGGGCTGAGGTTTAGGGGAAAAAATGAAATGGCTTCCTCAAAGGACAACATGAGTGGCAGAGCTTGACCTGGGTTCTCAGCTTTCCAGCTTTCTTCCCAGTGCGCCTTGCACCCAGGTCAGAGACATCTGAGCTGGCAGACTCAGGCAAGGACATCAGAACTGGACATCAGAACTGGAGGTGGTGGCACAGGCAGGCCAAGGGGGGTGGTGTGCACCAGGTACAGGGTACAACCAGCCACAGGGAAGTACCTGCAGGGGAAGTGCCACAGGGAAGCATCTCAACAAGCTGTGGGAAGCAGCAAAATGTGGAAGAAAACCAAGTTTGTGAGGATGTACGGCACTGAGTACTCTCACCTACACTATGGGACTCGTAATCTTTCTATAGCCCTGGACATCAGTAGGATGTGCCCGAGTGACCAAATGAGGTGATGGAAGTGGCATTTCAATTTCAGTCTGGTGACTGAAGCTTGTGACTGTCCACGCCTGTGCAGTGGCCCTGGGACTCCTCAAACTTCACGTCAAGGGCAGGAACTGTTCTCAGTGGGGGGTGTACAGCCAGTGAGTCAGAGAACACGGTCATTTTTGTCATTGTTCTTTATAGTCAAGCTCAGGACAGCCTGGAAGCCTGTCACTCATCCTCGAGTTACTGGCTGTGAGCCCTGGCATAGGTCTGGCCTGTGTGGTCTGCACAGTAGGTGTGACACAGGGTGGAATACAATCACAGCTTTGGAACTTACTATTATCCCTATTCTACAGACAAGGAAATGAGACTCAGCAGCTGACTTGGCCTGCTCCTGGTGGGGCTGGGAGCAAGACTTCCTGCAGCAGGTCTATCAGCAGCTAGCCATGCTTGGGTGACCTGCACAGTAGAGGGTGGCACAGGGAGGAGGGGGAAGAGCCCAAGTACCTGTCCCCCATAGGAAGTGGTGAGAGGCACCTACTCTGGGTCAGGCTTTGGATCTGTAGGGTCCCACCAAGCAGAGGTCTGGCTAGCTACACCGGTTAGGTCCACTCCGACCAGGGCAAGCGCCATGGTTCTGGAGCAATCCATCCAGCCACCAAAACGCCAGCCAGGCCATGATGTGAGGAAAGGGGTGACAGAAGCCCAGAAATAAAGACAAAGCTCAGGCTCAACCAGGGCAGCAGAGCAGGGCTGGTGAGTACCTGTGAGTTTCAAAAAAAACCTCAGCTCAATTCCTGTCTAAGCTAGTTAGTAACTGAGTGACCTTGGGAAACTTACCTCACCTCTCTGAGCCTTGCTGTGTCCATCCATGGAGGAAGGAACAGTGCATGTGAACACAGCCCAGGGCAGTGGTGGCCAGGAGTCTGGGCGAAACAGCTGGATAAAACAGCTGTTCTGGACCCTGGATCTGTTGGCTTAATGACTAGTCCCACCTTCCACCTGCTGGCGGGACTGAAATTCCTTCTGGGATCCTCCCAGGGTCAAAGCTGGCCTGAGGCCTGGCATGGTCTCAGCCAGTGGGTGAGGGGCAGCAGGACCTGGGTGTTGGTCTTTGGACGCAGCTGGCACTGCCCATACTGTTACCAGGACACAAAGGTGGTAAAATAGCTGTTTCTTTCTGCGCTGCAGGCCCAGGGAGTGAAACAAGCATGGAGTTCAACCTAAATTAAATGTCACCAGGGCTTTCCCCCATCCCCCATTTCTATTTGGAGCTCTCTAGGGCAGTGTCCATGTGGTCCTGAAGCCAGGCTCCTCGGTGTCCTCCCCCAGGCAGCAGATCCCTTCATCTCCCTGGAGCACTCGGTGACAGGCCAGGAACGAAGGGGCTTTGGACACCCACCCTAGGCTCCAGGCCTCTTCTGTCCCCACGTACTTGGGAACAAGCCTTTTTGTAGAGGACCTGGCTTTCTCTGTTAATTAAAGGGAGAAGAGAAAGGTGCCAAGTCCAGGAACAAACAAGGCCTTGCCTGGTAACCACTGCTTGGGATGAAAGCAGAGAACAGCTACACCAAGGGAACTTCTCAGGGCAGCCTTCTCCCACATGGCAAAGTCCTCTTCCCTTTAGTGAGTTTTGCCACAGCTCAAGCTGGTTGCACAAACTCACTGTGGTCACATGAGACTCAAGCCCAGAGCAGAGGGGCACAGCACAAGCTTCTCATAGCAAAGGGCGCCGAAGAGTCCCTCTGCCTGTTCAAGCACACTGTGTCCCTCTCAGGAAGGGAAAGAACTTTTGTGACATGCCCAACTAAGAAAACACGGCACCTCCTCCAGTGAGGCGGGTGCAGCCTCCTTTCCAGGCCGCACCCTCCTTCTCCTTCACTCCATGCTGACTTCAAATCGCTTCTGGCTTTTTTTTTTTTTAATCGGGGATCAAACTCATGACCATGGGCTTGCAAGGCAGGCACGCTTATGCCACTGAGCTAAATCCCCAGCCCTCACATCGCTTCTCTAAGAAGGACACCTCCTCCAGCCTCCTCTACTTCCGGCTACCCTGCCCTGACAGCATGTGAGTCGCCCACTGCTCCTTGCTGTCATCTCCTGGGTGGGCTCCTGTGGGCAGATCACACTGCTGTTTTAACACAGACATGTGCCACATGAGTCACCAGCCAGACCCACGCCCCATACCAGCCCTACCACAGTGGGGGGAGGGGCAGGGTTGGACTCCTGCCAGAGAAGGGAAGAGTGCTTTTTTCTTTTTTTCTTTCTTTCTTTTTTTTTAGTAGGCATCAAGTTGAGAAAACCTCTCAAGGGTGTCTGCTTCAATTCTGAAGCCACGGAGAGTGAGTGTGAACCAGACTGCAACAGTCGGGGGATATAAGCCGCTGCCACCGGGTGGATTACCATTGCTTTCCGGTTTAATCAGTTGTCCGCAGGACACCTCGGCACAGCCTCCCTGGAGGACTGGGCTCCTTCACCACTCTTGAGGCTGCCACTTCTGGGAGCCACTTGGTGGTCTTACTGGAAAGGACTGATCTGATTCTGTCTGTCTGGCCCCAAAGGAACCGCTTTTCCTGGGGAACACCCTTGTGGGTGCCGTCAAGGCACCTCAGAATCCAAATTCCTGTACATGTCAGTCATCACAAACAGCAGGGCCACGGTCTCCCCAGGCAACCTGGGCACTGGCTTTGGAAGCCACACTTCAACATTCATAACTACCAGATCCGATCCAGAACAGGGCTACCCGAGTTCTGCCAAGCAAAGCTTCGGAGCCCCCCGACACCTGTAAACTGGGAACCTGGGAAACTCCAAGTGCCAGCTGGGCTGTGATGCCTTGGACTGCGGTTTGCTTACCTGCTGGCTCCCTGGCCGCTCCCTTTACCACCTGCATCACCTGCTGCTGACTGTGGCTCAGTCTTTAGGGACATGGAGAGGACAGCAGGAGGCAGGGCAGAAAAGAATCCTCAGCTCCTACAGGCTCAGCAGGTTGGATGTGGCCCTCCTCACCCCCAGATCACAAGGTCACATCTTCAGGCTGCAGGGTCACTGGTTCCCCTCTACTGTCAGGCCTGGGAGGAGGAGCCTCGCTGTTACCAGTTCTTGAGCAGTGGATACCCCCTCTCGGGATGCCTACATCTGCTTTTATAATGTCCTCAAGAAACAGATCTTTTGCAAAAAAAGAAATGGACCAAGAGATGGTGGGGAGGAGAAGGGGTTGAAAAAAGAATTAAGATGTGTTACACACATGTCCCAATACCCCACACAGAATGTAAACATTATAAACTGCAAACATGTACTGACAGAAATAAAACTAAAAAAAAAAAAGCCCCCAAATCACCCCATTTTAGTAAGTTGCTTCTTGCCAAGACCCTAACCAATACTGATACAGGAAGGCTGCATTGAATACTCCAGGATTTATTGGGCCCTTGAACCAAACGGTCTTGATAGACTATAAACATAAATGTTAAAAGACCCTGTCCTGGCCCCGGCCATAACCCACCAGGTCATAATGAACCTAGGTGAGATGAGCGTCCTGGCCCCGGGAGGCCTCCGGAGCCTGTGGAAGGCAGGAAGGACTCAGCAAGGAAAGCCCATCTGTGGGCTTTCCAGTCTGGCTGGTGAGCACTGGCTCACCCACAGAACCACGGTCTGTGCTGGTTTGGACTTGAGCCTGAGGACTGGCCAACCCAGAGAGACCTCCACTCCAGGGGGCCCCCCATCAGAGAAGAGAAGGCTGAGAATCTCTGCCGTCTTTCTGGGAGAATACAGTGTGTCACCACTAGGTTCTGGACTAGCGACAACTCCGATTCAAACACTGGAGGGTGTCCTTCAGCTATGAGGGTGATACCACTCTTTGTAACTGTCTTCTTCATACGACCTTAACGAGTCCTGTTAAAGTGTCTGGAATGTTTCTCCTTACACAGGATAGGCAAGGGCATGGCTCACTGGCATCTTGGGAGGGCAGAGGCCCAAACAGGCTCTGTTCTCTGCACCAAGAAAAACACTAGCCTTTCCTCCATGCCCTGTGAGCCCTTGGCCTCACAGCCCCATCTCCCAGGGGCCCAAAGCCTCACGCAGCACTGATGTTCTTGCTGCCCTCTCCTAGATGAGGTGCTCTAGTAGGGCCGAGCAGGCTGAGCCCAGCGTCAAGCCCACGTACATGTAAAACGACATTACTACCCCAGTGGCCTCGGCCAGTTCCCTGGGCACAATCTTGGGCCCATAGATAAGAGCTAGGGTGGTGAGGTAGCCATTGCTCAGTCCCAGCAGGCAGGTGAAGAGCACGGGGTAGATGTCAGACTGGAAGACCACCGTGGTCAGGTGGATGCGGGGCTGGTAGTTACACAACACGAAAAGCGGGATGAGGCCAGTGCGCAGCAGCGACAGCCCGGGGAGCACCTTGCTGTTGGGGCCTGGCACCTGGATCCACACTGTGATCTGCCGGCCGCATAGGTCAGCGAAGTTGAACAGGAGGAAGGTGGTGAGGGGCACGAAGAACTTGGTGGTCCACGGTGAGCCCGAGCTCTTGTGCAGGGATTCGACGTTGGTGGAGATTGCGGGGAAGAGGAGGGCGGTGACGAAGAACAGGTAGATGATGCAGAAGCCCAGGCCAGCGGTCTTCTTCAGGATGGGTCGCAGGGGTGGCGTGTGGGACTCAAGGGACCTGGAGGCCACCAAAGGAGAATGGAGGGAGTCCTGTGTCGGTTCCTCTTCACCAGAAAACACACGGACAGGACCAACAGGCCTCATGTAGTACCTGCAGAGCGGGGAGTAGTGTGGTTAGAGACCACCACGGAGCAGTTCACTTGGGACTTCCAGGTGGGAGATCTCAGATTCTGCACAGCCACAGTGGGTGCCCAGAGCAGCACCCTCAGGCCCAGATCGCAAAGCTTAGGCCTCTGAGCATCCACCAACCCAGATTCCCTGAGACGATTTATGCTGGTGTGGGTGGCCAGAGGAAAACCCTTGCTGTTTCCACTGCCTGC
The DNA here is from genome assembly GCA_004027295.1 of Dolichotis patagonum. Classification (NCBI taxonomy): domain Eukaryota; kingdom Metazoa; phylum Chordata; class Mammalia; order Rodentia; family Caviidae; genus Dolichotis; species Dolichotis patagonum. The sequence goes on along the minus strand of PVJX010033612.1, from coordinate 10,636 downwards.
CAGGCTGGATTCTGGTCCCTTGGTCAATGGTGGTGGTCATGCCACAAGCAGGGACAGAAGAGACCAGCCCTGACTACCATGCACTGAGCTGAGGCCTCTCTCCTGGTTCATATGCTTCTGTTTTGGAGGGGGGAGGTAGAAATCAGATAGCATTTAAAAATATGAAATTTTAAAATCATAAAAGCAACATGCTTGATGCAATAAACAGAAATAACAGAGAGAAGTGATACAATAGAAAGAAAACTCATTCTCTCTTGCCTCTGAGCGCATTCCTGAATGGTACTGACCATTAACAACCTTGCAGATAATATTCCACACTTGTTTAAAACAACACACACACACACACACACACACACACACACACAGTTTTGGTTCTGAAGCAAAGTGGGATAAAACTATACAGAAGGCTTCTACAATGATAGAATGCCCAAATAATTATAACACATAACTAAATCATGCATAACTATTCCTCTTAAATGCACATTATATATATATATATATATATATATATATATATATATATATATATAATCCATAAATGCATTTTCACATCTGTTGGCCAGTTGCATGTCATTTTTGAAGAATATTTATTGAGGGCCTTTGCCCGTTTTTTAACTAGGTTCTTTTCTTGCTATTGAGTTCCTTATCTATTTTGGATATTAGCCCATTATCAGACACATAGTTTGCAAATACTTTCTTCCAACCCACATGTTGTCTTTTTATACTGTGGGAGTTAAACAGGTATGTAATCTTTTAAAAAGCAGCAGTTATCTAGGCACTATTCTCCTTTTCCCTTCTGTTTCATGAACTTTTTTTTTTTTTATTTTTGATACATAGTTGATTTTCTTCAAATAACGAGCCAGAGAAGGTTTGCTTATATACATGAATGTAATAAGCTTTCTGGCGTGGAATTCTTCATTTTCTTTTTTCTTTTTTGTTCAGGGGTAGCTCCCCAGTCTGGGTTTTACTGATTGCATCAGTAAATAAAGGACACTACCTTGTGCCTGTCCTTCTTCCCCGGGGATACATGGCCCTGTGTCCCCTCTGTTGAGTTGCTGGATGATGGTTCAGTGTCTTATACACAACCCAACTGCTCCGCTGTAGACGGACATTTAGGTTGGCTCTAATTTTTCACTACTACCAGTAATAGTGCAATGGATTTCCCTACACATAAATCTTTGCATATGTATCCCAGTATTTTGGTAGGGCAGATTTCCAGAAGAACAGATTATTAGATTAAAAGGTTTGTACCTTTAAAATTTTGATAGATATTTATAAAGTGCATTCTGCATAAGGAGTACCAATTTATTTCTGCCCCGAACTACTCTTGCCCATCCTAGTAACTGGCTCTTAATTAATCTCCATGAGGCACTTGTGTTTTTTTTCAGTTATCTGACCACAGCTCCAGGTCCTTGCCTTCAGCAGCTCTGGCTCTGTAAAAGCTGTCCACCAACTTCTTCTGGCCCCAGCTCCTCCTCCTAAGTTCCTCCAGTGTACAGCCTTGCCTTGCCCTCCCCAGTGAGCCCCGCTGGCCTCCTCTCAAGTCAGAATTCATTTGTGCAGGCCCAGGAGCTCAGCTCTCTGTGGGAACCACCTGTTATCCTCAGTGGGTTTCTGCAAAGCCAGGGCCCTCGGCCTGGGTGTTAATCAGGAAAGAAACAGAAGCTGCACAGGGCAGCAGGCCCTGGAGGTTTCTTCTCATGTACTCAGCTCCAAGGCTCGGCCTGCCCAAATACAGTGGAAATAGATGACCGACCAGCTGTCTTCTTTGCTTAAAAGTCCCAGGTGACTGGGGCAGGTTGGTTACACTCCTGGCAACAGATGCACCCAAAGCACCCTCAAAACAAATGTAGAGAAGGCCAAAAGTGGGAGATTCTCTGCCCCTTCATTTATTCAGGGACTCAAAAAATATTTTCATATAGGGTGTGGTGACAGGTGCCTATAATTGCAGCACTCAGGAAGCTGAGGCAGGAGAATTGTGAGTTTGAGGCTAACTTGGGTTACATAGCAAGACACTGTCTCAAAATTAAAAAGAAAAATCATAAGCATCCAAGATGCCAGGCTGTCTGGGGGCACCAGGGAGCCAGAAAGACCTCAGGAATCACAAGGTTGCTGACACGGAAGCACAGTGGGCCAGTTTTGGTTCACGAGTTTGTCCATGCCTGGCAGACTATGCTTTGAAAAGAATGGAACATGAGAGAGAGCCAAAGACTTTTTTTTAAAAAGAGTAGCAGAAAGCAAGAAAGGAAAAGGAGGAAGTAGAGACAGAAAGCAGAAGAGTCTCAAGGCATGAGAAGGGATCCTGAGGGCGGAAAGAAGCCCCACAGGGAAGTGGGTGGTTAGAATGAAAGGTCTGGAGTTGTGATCAAATCCTGGCTCTGCTGCCTGCCTGCTGTGGGACTCAGGTACATAACTCAACTGCCCTGATCCTTGGTTTCTAGTTTGTGCACTGGAATAATAATGAATATCAATGCTATGAGCAACAAGGGTGTGTGAGTATTACGTGGTGAGATCTGACACACTCAGCGTGGCGGAGCTTGCTCCTGGAGCAGGGGTGGCCAGAGAAGCAGAGCTAACTTTCTTCCCTTCTATTTTTCTCTTCTCTTCTTTTTTCTCTTCTCCTCTCTCCCTCACTTCCTTCTTTCTTTTTTTCCTCTCTCTCTCAGCATTACTAGGGACTGAATTCAGAGCCTTCACACTGGCCTTTATCCCCAGCCCTTTTTAATTTTTATTTTGAGACAGGGTCTCCATAAGTTGCTGAGTTACCCAGCCTGGGCTTGAACTTGCAATCCTCCTGTCAGCCTCCCAGAATGCTGGAATTATAGGCACGTACCACTGTGACCATTTATTATTATTATTGCTCAGTCTTCACTTTTGTTGCCTGCCTTTCTGTCCCCAAACTTGCAAACTTCAACTGCTTGGGGATCTGGTCCGATCCAGGGTCTTTTTTTGTTTTCTTTTATTTTTTTGAGATAGGGTCTCACTGTGCAGTTCAGGCAGGCTTTGAGCTCCCTTTGTAGCCCAGGTTGGTCTTGAACTTGCAGCAATTCCCTTGCCTCAGCCTCCTGAGTGCTGGGATTACAGGTGTGAGCCATGTGGCCACCTTTTTGTTTGTTTGTTTGTTTGCTGCTTGTTTGTACCAGGGATGGAACTCAGGACCTCACACTTGTCAGGCGGGCTCTTACACCACTGAGCTAAACCCCTAGCCCTCTGACCCAGGGTCTTACATCAGCCAGTGTTTCGAGCCAGGCATAGCTGGAGGCCCTGGGACACAGAGAACAAAGCTCATAGGAGATTCCACCCTCAAGGAGTGCACACTCTGCTCCTGAAGGGACTGGCAATAAACAAAGAGATGGACATCAATGCAATGAGATGATAAAGAAGGCAGCACCCTGTGCACAGGAGCAGAACGGGCAGCAACGGGTCCTCACCTGGCATACTCTAGCCTTGGCAGCAGCAGGTACAGCCCCACGCAGAGCCCCAGGAAGACGACTGCTGTCAGGAAGAAGGCCAGAGCGCTGTTCCTCACATCATTGGATGCAGCCAGGTCCACTAGCGAGGCCACGGCACTGACGGTGCCTCCCATGGCTCCTCCTGTGGGGAGCAGAGGACACCACAGAGAAGGTCAGGGGTGCACGTGCAGAGGCACAGCCGCGGGGACTCTGCTCAGACCAAATAAAAACTGCCCCCTCCATGTGAAAAGTGCCTAAATTCTCATTAGCCTGAGGCCACAGCGGACAGGGAGGGTCCCAGCCCAAGTGGTCAGGTGTTGGAGGTAGGGCTGCTCCCTGGCTCTCATCTGGTCCCTCTCCCTCTGTTTCTTGCCCTTCTAGGAGGCCTGGGTGTAGGCGAGACATTTCAGAGAGCTCTGCAGTTCCTCTTCTTCACCCTCAGCACAAAACACCCGCTGGAAAGCGGCTCGGGGTGGCCCGCCTCAGCTCTGCCTGCAGCCCCCACAGCTGTCCTATCGGGGGACATCCTTCCCTCACCCGCACTGCTGCTCACATGCCTCACACGCACATGCACACCTGCACAGCACATAGCCTCTGCCAAGGATCACTGTTTTTGCCAAGCGCTTCCATGCATGTGACCCGTGTGACCAGGTGCCCGCCACACCTCTCATGGCTACCTAACACCCTTCACTTGCTAGGCAGCATGACCCAGAAGAAGGAGCCCACCAGATATACATGTGACATCTACTCCATCTCAGGTTGGCTGTAACCATGGTGCTCTTGTGAATTCTCTGGGCCATACTTTGCTCATCTGTGAAATGGGAACAACATTGGCTGGCTCACATAGCTGCCTTACAGCCTTGAAGACTGAGAGATGACACTGGGAAAGGACCTGGGACACAGCAGGCTGTCATCAAGTATTAGTTCTCTTCCTGGCCACAATCATGTGGTTCCTTCTGGGAGGCAAGGTATCTTTTTTTGGTCATCCAAGCCACGAGAAGTCAACTTGTGCCAGCCAAGAGTCACAAGGCTTGGGAGTCTTGCTGTGTGGGCAGATCATTTACTCTCCCCAGACTCTGTCTATGGCATGGAAAATGGGGCCAGTGTGCACCCTACTCATCACACGAGACCACAGCAAGCGGGAACACAGGATAGAACCTCAGTTCTCAGTGCTGGAAGTGCCTGGGTCTGGGTCTGATGGGCTGAACGGCACATCGGCTCCCTTAGTGCACCAAGATGTCCGGCCTCAAAGAGGAGGCGCACTGCCCACAGCCGAGGGCGAGCGGGTGTGTGTGGCTCCACTTTTCTGCCCGCTGTTGTGCAAAGGGATGAAGCCCTGTCCACATAAGTGCCTCACCCACACTTCACATCTCTGTGGGGCTCCGCTAACAGTCCTTGGCCCCAGTGGATAAGCATGGCCCCTAACTTCCCCAGGATGAGTTCTATTAGCCTGCATGGGGCCAGAAAGCAGTGCTTTGGGAAAGGCATGGTGCACACGTTACCACAGTGACTAAGAGCACCGACTCCCAGCTCTATTACTTCTGGCCGTGTGACCTTCGGCAAGCCCCTTAACTCTCTGTGCCTCTGCTTCCTCATCTATAAAATGGGCTGTTAATGGTGCCCACCTCTGAGGGCTGTTAGGACGATTAAGAGGATTATGACATGTGAAGTACTCAGAACAGTGCCCGACACAGAGAAGCGACAAACACCAAATAAATCCTCTCTGATCCCAATTAGGTATTGGGCTATTTCTGTCCTTCCTACATCAAAGCGGTAACAACAGGGTAAACCCTTTGCCAAGAGGGTGCCCACTTCTGAGAAGCAGTAATCCCCACCTGGGCGTTCTGTAAGAAGTGGGGTGACACGCAGTACGACATGCGGTGGCCGCCCGAGGAAGCGATCTGAACATCCTGCCTATTGATTTGCCCCCTCCCTTTCCCACTTGGAGAGAATTTACAATATTATCGTCAGCAGCCAAGCAGGCCTCCGGGAGCTCATCCTTCATGACTCCCTGCTTTTATCTCATCATTTATGGAAATGCATGTAAATGAGGGATTTGAAAAAAACACCAGCACAAAACAAATGAATTGTTTCTCAGATGCCAACATGTGCAGAATTCACAGATGGGCTCCTCCAGACAGCAAAAAACAAGGGGAGCAGGGGGGAGGGTCTCTGGAGCTCGGGACCCCTCTGATGTTCTGGGGTGTCACATGCCCATGACGGGCCTAGCACAGAGATGATAGTGGTGGGGAATCTTGGTGACTGATGCCGAGATCTAAGTACTAAACTTCCCCACCTACTTATCTATTTAAATTTTGAGAAGAGGTCTTGCTAAGTTGCTAAAGCACCCAGCCTGGGCTTAAAACACACAATCCTCCTGCCTCGGTCTCCTTGACTGCTAAGATTACAGGCATGCACCACCATGTCGGGCTACCGCTACTTTGTAAAGCAGGACTTTCTGAAAATCTCACAGGAGACTCTCGGTCTTGGAAGGTGGAAGGTTGGGCAGTAGAGGACAGACTGAAAGGACCACTGCCAAAATAAGTGGTGTGTTTGTTCACTGGTTGACTCCTGGCCGGGTGGCTGGCATGGCTGAAGTGACAAGGAAGATTACTCCAGCAGAATGGAAGGCGATGCAGGATAAGAGCTCTTTCTGAGGCAAGGGGTGACAGAAGGGATTAACATGTGATAGCCACTTCCCTCAGCCCAGACATACTTTTCTTGAAGTGTTGCTAGGAGCATGTTGACTATACTCGGGAAACTTAGCAACACGTTCATTTTTATTTTATTTTGGGCCTAAGGGTCTTCCAGGATAGAACTAGGAGCTTAATCCTATATCAAAAATGGCAAACAGACTGCAGCTTACATCTTGACTCTGATCCGTAGAGAGTAATTGCCTCAAGTGCTGTGTGGAGAAGGATTTAGAGGCTCAGAGGGAAAGATAGAGATCTATTAGTGATGTCTGGCACTGGTGTGGCGTGGGGAGAGGACATTTGCTTGTCAAGGTTCCTAGTCAGCCTGTGACATCCTACCTGGCATTGATAACTAATGGGTGTGGTACGGATTCTTTGTGCAATCTTGTGCAAAGGAAGATAACATTCAAAGCACTTCTCTACCTTGCCTTGGGGGCCAAGGTCTCCCGGGAAGGCACAGATGTTGACAGAGCCAGCCCTGTTTACATGGTAGGGTTGTGTGGAAGGGACAAAACAGCCAAGGCGCCTCTAACAGGCTCAGCATCCCCATCACAACTCCAGTTAGTGGGCTCGGCCCAAGCTGAGTGTGAGCAAGGTCCAGAATATCACAGCCTGGGGGACCAGGGAGACTGCTTTCCCCTCTGTCGGCTCCGTGAGGATGCATGCTCAGTCATCTTTGAGTTCCTGGGACAAGGTAGCTCCTCTATAAGGTGGGAAAAGAAAAAGCAGAAGAGGGAAAAGGGGGAAAACAAAGGGAAAAGGGAAGGGGAGGAAAAACAAGAGAAACAGGAGAAGGGAGGACGTAAGGAAGAGGAAGGAAGGAAGCCAGGGATTTAGCTCAGTGGCATTAACACCTGCCTGGCAAGCATGAGGTCATCAGTTTGATCCCCGAAAGAGGAGTGAAGGAAAGAGAGGAAGGCTGGTTTCAGATGTGGCACCTCAATGGCAAATTGGCTGCAATGCGGGCTTCCTCCCCACCTGTGCTTCCAGCCTGATTTCCTGGGTCTCTCCCAGGGTCTGTGTTGTCTTGAGTCTAGCGGAACTTGTGGCTGTGGTGGAAGTAACCCTACATGTCCCAGTTGAAAATAAAGCTCTTCCTAGGTCTTTGGGGACACTTATTCTGTGACACACACGCTATGTCCGAGGAAGCCCACACAGCCATGGCAAAGGCCCACATGGAGAGGAGCCGGAAAGAGCTGTCCCTGCTCAAATCACAGATTGGTGATCAAAATAAATGACTAAGCCATAGAGTCCGGGGTGGTTTTTCTCACAACCAAAGGAAGCTGAAAAGCGCACAGCACACATTCCTTTTCTGTAAAACCACAGGTACCCCGTGTTCCTCCCCAGGCCCTGTAGGAGAACCTGGCGGCTGCGTGCCCAGCTGTCACCTGATATCAGCGCCTGCGCATTCCTCATGGGGAAGGAGCCGGTCAGGCCGAAAACGCTGCTGTTGAAGATGGTGGCAGAACCACTGACGATGGCCATGCAGATGATGGTGACAGTAAAGAAGCCTCGGGTCCAGGAGGAAGTGTCCACCTTCACCAGCGCAGTCATCACCACAAAAATGGACAATGTGACGACCAGCGAGGCCAGGACTCGGACCTGGACAGGAACCCTGGGGTGAGGATCCAGAAGTGATTAGATGCCCCCTCCGACCCTCTTGTTCACAAGCCATGTGGCCTTGGAACGTGATTTGGGTGCCCTGGTTTCAGCCTCTGCACAGAGCTGCCTCTTGAGGGGAGCTGACTGGGGAGGTGACACACAGTGGACACAGCTCTTTCCACTGGCTATGAAGTTCACGAGCGGGATCCAGACAAGCCTTCCACAGTGCCACACTTTTGCTGGTTTTGTCCATTACTCAGACAGCACAGTGACCCCTGGGCTTCCTCCTCCCAAAACTCAGCTGTGCGGTGTGGGGGAGGGGAAGCCGCCATCATTATCATCATCATCATCACGGCCACAGGCAGTCTTTAGCCTGCTGCCTGCGCCAGGCACTTTCCTAAGCGGTTTCTATGTCTCCCCTGCTCTCTCTCTCTTGCACCTCTGTCAGGCAGGTGTTCTCCTACAGCCTGCTGATATGGGAGTGAAGCTATAGTCAGAGACAGGCATTTGCTCAAGGTCACTCAACCATGACCCCAGGGCCTGGCTCCTGTCTGTGCTCTTAGAACAATGTTCTACTGCCCTCTCTGGAACAAAGGATTCTGGGTGGCACAAGGTAGTATTACCCAGGGCCAGGAACCCCTGATGCCCCTAATGCCACCCCACATCCCAGCCATCCACTCCTTCCAGCCCCCACCCAGGGAGGAAGGCAGGAAGAAGGCTCTTGGAGAAAGGGCCCGTTTTTATTCTAGGAGAGATAGCATCACCTCCAAGACTGTTTCAATCATCAGATTAGACTAACTAGAAACCAGATTGGGTGTTTAGTTCATTTTCCCACTAACCAGTGTGTGTGTGGCGGGGGGTAAGTGGGGGATAGCTAAGAGAAAAGCCAGATTAGATACACACAAATTTTTCCATATAAAAAAAGACAAACTTGAAAGGTAGAAAATACAGAGATGTATGTACATGAATAGGTGTGAAATGAGGAGCATGGAGAAAGGAAAGGATGCCTGCAAAGTGCTGTCATGGCTCTAGGCTAAGTTGAGCCTCCTCAGATCCTCAATGGTGCTGCATGGGCTTTGTGAGGGGCAAGAGGGAGCCTGGGGCCTGAGGAGTCGGAGGGAGCTGGAAGGGGAACCCAGGAACCCAGGGGAACCACCTCTTGCTCACTGTGGTCATGGGGAGCTCATTCTGCAAGCATGCATCCAGCGACTACAGAGTGTCAAAGACTACGGGGTGTGCGGACACAAGGCCGAGCAACTCAGACACTGCTGTCCACAGTGCTAAGTGCTCCAGAAGAGGCCACACCAGAGGGGTAAAAACCCCATCCTGGGAGCCAGGGGAGGCCACTACCTGGAAGAGGTGCCTAAGCTGGACGGGAAGGATGAGGGGGCAGATATCAACACACACATCTTAGGAGAGCACGTGTGTGTCCAGGGAACTAATGAAGGACTCTGGCTGCAGATGAGATGGGCAGAGGCTGGAGAAATGCACAGCCTCACCCTAGAGGGCCTCATCCACCCCTAGCAGCCAAGGACTCAATACCCAGAGAGGCACTGAGTTGGCGTAGGATCTTTGTCTGCCCTGGGAGTCTATGTCAACTCATCCTGAGAAGGTGCCAATCATGTCCCCCACAGCAACCCAGCCTCAGACAGGGCACAAGAACTGTAGGGTAGTCACAGTACCAATGCTTCTGGATACTGGATGGGTCAGAGATTATCATAGAACCCGCTCCTCGCCATTCAGGCTTCCCCAAGACTGACACATGGAAGCTGGCGGACAGCTTCCTCTGAGTGTGTCTAGGCTGCTCACTGTCCCTTGGCCAGCTGTGGGGGCGAGGGGGCATATGGAATGGGACAATGCAAAGACACAGACCCCGGGGTCAGTACAGAAGGACATCCCTTAGATCCAATGATGCCTTGTTATAGTTTATGTCAGTGGCCCCCAGGCCTCATGCAATTATGGACTCAACCAAATCTAGCATTTGTGATTGATTCATTGTCTAGCACTTGGATTGGTGGTGTGAGTGTTTGACCCATCCAGGGGTGGAGCCAGAATACATGTATCTGTGGGAAGAAGGTGTGTCTCTCTCTCCTGCTGGTTTGTGCCTTGCTGTTTGCAGCAGCCATGAATGGCAGCCCCACCATGCCACACTGCCTCAGAGCCAACTGAGTATGGACTGAAACCTCTAAGAACTGCAAGAACTTCCTTCCCTAACTTAGGGTGTCAGGTATTTTGTCTCAACAATGAGTAAAAAGTAACCAACACATGCCTGAAGGCCAATCTGACTTTAACTTTCAATTACAGAAAGTTCTCTTTTGTGGCTTTCCCATCTGTTGCCAAGCATATCCACACACTGGGGTTTCAAACTGGGGTACAACTCTGCCAGGAACTCTCCAGCGATGCTGCCGGTCTCCTGCAATGTGCCCTTCCTTTTACCACTTCTGTGCACAGTGGTCCAGGAAACAGAATGAAGGTGACAAGTAACAAACAACTCTTAAGTGCAGCCTTCAACCACTGAAGGGAAGGCTGGCGGACCAACACCTTAGATCCCGCAGGATTAGCACTGCCATCTGTGGGCTGGGAGGACAAGGTACCTTCTTTTCTGGGTGCTTCCTTTCCTCCCTGCCTTCTGTGGGCTCCCCGCTTCACCTCCCACATTAGCAACTCACATTTATACCCTCATTTCAGAGTCTGTTTCTAGGAAGCCTCCCACTAAGATGCCCACTAACTAAGACCCATCTTTCCAGGGTCTGCAGGGGCCTTGGTCAGGACAGGGCTGGTGGGCAACCAGAAGGGGGAGCTGGGCCCCAGGGTTCCAGAGTGACTGCTGTAAAGTTCCCTGGGTGCTGATGTTTAAGCCTTAGCCCTGCTGTTCTGGGCAATCCTGCA
>PVJX010033611.1:0-19555 GCA_004027295.1 Dolichotis patagonum | reverse complement strand
GGTGTTATCCTGTTTTGTTTGACTATATCATACGTGATGATATGAACAGCTGTTTTGAAGAAAACATTATGACAGCTATTGCTGATTTAATATTATCCTTCTTAGATGTCCTACCATGCTTTTTTTGTTCTATTACCATTGGTTCTATCTACCACATTGTGTCTTATTGGAATTTGAATATGTGTGATAGTTCAAACAATTTTTTTTCTTGTTTATCAAAAATGAGATATTATAATACCCATTGATCATTTTCTGTTATTCGGTTCAGAAAGCCCTGGAATTCTTTCACTCTATGCATGGCTTTATACTATTGTGTTATGTTTGATATTATTATAATTGACACTATGCTCAACTATAGCAGAGTAAGAGATATGGTGTTAGATACTGTTGATGTCCAGTTGACTTAATGTAAATTACTGTGTTGCCTATGTTGTCCTGGTCTGATCTGCTCTGTACTGCCACCTTTTGTTTTATTCTCTTTTAAATAAATAAAAAAAAGATTTCCTTCCTAAACTAAAATCTAAATGGATCAGTGATCTAAATCTGAAAACAGAAACAGTAAATCTGTTGGAAGACAAAGTAGGTAAAAACCTTGAAGATATAGGGGTAGGTAGAGAATTCATGAACAAGAATCAAATTGCCCGGGAAATACTTCCGAGAATCAATAACTGGGACCACATCTTGTTAAAGAGTTTCTGCAATTTGAAAGAGATTTCTAGCAGAGTGAAAAGAAAACCCACGAATTGAGAAAATATTAATGGATTGTCCCTCAGACAAAGGACTTCTGTCTAGAACTTATAAAGAATTAAAAAAAAAATCAGACCCGCGAAATTCAAAGAACCAATCCAAAAATGGGTATCTGAAATGAATACACAGTTCTCAGATGAACAAATGTGAATGGCAAATAAATACATGAAAAAATGTTCATCATCATTAGTCATTAGAGAAATGCAAATTAAAACCACACTGAGATTCCATCTCACCCCAGAAAGAATGGCCAGGATAGAAAAAACCACCAACAACAAGTGCTGGAGAGGCTGTGGGGATAAAGGAACTCTTCTGCACTCTTGGTGGGAATGTAGACTGGTGCAACCACTGTGGAGGTCAGTCTGGAGACGCCTCCAAAAGCTGGGTTTGGAGGTCCCATTTGACCCCGCTATCCCACTTCTAGGCATATTCCCAGAAGATCTGAAAACATCATACCACAGTGATATATGTGCACCCATGTTTATAGCAGCACAATTTATAATAGCCAGATTTTGGAAACAACCTAAGTGCCCATCAACTGAGGAATGGATAAAAAAGTTGTGGCATTTTTATACAATGGAGTACTACTCAGCTATAAAGAATGACCACATTGAGATATTTATAAATAAATGGACACAACTTGAGACCATATTCATAAGCGAAATAAACCAGACTCACATGTGTAGATACCATATAGTCTCCCTAGTATGAGAGTTGATAAGAGTATATAAGATTTTATGGTAAGCATGAGTCCCCATCTCATAGCTTTGAAGCCTTTCAATGTTTTCATTCATCAGTTGGAATGGTTTTATTCTGTTTTGTTTGACTATATCATGCGTGATGGTATGAACAGCTGTTTTGAGGAAAACAAAACATTATGACAGCTGTTGCTGATTTAATATCATCATTCTTAGAAGTCCTACCATGCTTCTATTCTTCTACTACCATCGGTTCTATCTATCACATTGTGTCTTATTGGGATTTGAATATGTGTGATAGGATAAAAATTTTTTTTATCAAAAATGAGATATTATAGTACCCATTCATCATTCTCTGTTATTCGGTTCAGAATGCCCTGTAATTCTTTCACTCTTTGGATGGTTTTATACTGCTTTGTTATGTTTGATATTATTGTATTTGAAACTATGCTCAACTATAGCAGAGAAAGAGATATTGTGATAGCTACTGTTAATGTCTGGTTGTTTTAACGTAAAGTACTGTGTTGCCTATGTTGTCCTGATCTGATCTGCTCTGTTCTGCCCTCTTTTGTTTTATTCTCTTTAAAATAAAATAAAAAAAGAAAAAAAGAATCTCCTTTATCTTCCTGCTTTAGTAGCAATTCAGTATATATATAGGATTCTCTAGCATTGTGGGCAGTAGGAACAAAGCCAACTTTCAAATAAAATAGACAAGATTTTCCTTTCACTTCAACATATACAAGAACTTTCGTGGCCAATGTTCTCATCATTACTTTCCTTGTCCAATGATAAAGCCAAAAAGAAACCTTTGATTTCTGATACCTGAGATACTTTGATTGGCTGCTATGTAAAAAAATTTTTCCATACAACTGGAAAAATCTAGATATCCAGAAACAAATGATATTGCGAATGGAAATTTAAACCTCAAAGCCTGACATTTTATTAAGGATGGGATATGCAGGACGATCTGTCTCCTGGTCAGACAGTCAGACTCAGCCTTGATTTCTTCCCCCAACTGCAACTTGTAAGATAAATATAACCCTAACTAAACCTGCCCCAAGTTAATCTGCATAACAGCATATGGAAAAGCATATTTATCCAATTATATTATAACCTGCTATCAGTTTTTTGTTTTACTTCCTACTTGCAGCATATAAGTTTCTGTTTAACCCCAAGTCAAAGCTCATGATTTGGACCTGGTTTCCACCAGCTCACTAGCATAGTACAAATTTGGCTTCAGACTCCTTGATACAAAGTGCCTCCCAATCTGGTTTGGTGTTTTCTGCAGCAATACTGGAACCAAAAACAATGTTGAAATTCCAACTTTTTAAAATCTATTTGAACTCTGTAATTGAGATGAAGATTAGTAAATTTTCAGTTAAGTTTTATAATAAGAACAATGTGAAAATTAATTTTTAAAAATGTAAGAGGTGCAATATGTTGTGTGCTTCAGTAGCTTTATAAGTAATAGAGATATTAGATGATATGGTATAATTTAATTTCATTTTTTCACTGAATATTTATGGAAAACTCTAGGAACAGGCACTATGCAATGTCCTGGGTAAACTGAGGAGCAAAATAGCTAGCCATTTTCTGTGGTACTAATAGAAAGAAGGCTATACAGAAGTTAAATAATTGTGTGTTTACACATAAATATTCTTATTGAGAGCTGAAGGCACAGGCGTGCCTTGCACAAGGGCCTAGACTTCATCACCTGTACTGCAGAAGAAAGAAAAGAAAGAGGGAAGGAGGGCAGAGAATGGAGGAAGAAAAAGAAAGAAAGGAAGGAAGGAAGGAAGGAAGGAAGGAAGGAAGAAAGAAAGAAAAGAAAGAAGGAAGGAAGGAAGGAAGGAAGGAAGGAAGGAAAGAAAGAAAGAAAGAAAGAAAGAAAGAAAGAAAGAAAGAAAGAAAGAAAGAAAGGGCAAAAAGAATACTATTGAGATTTCTGGAGGAGTTTTTACCACCCCATATCTATGAAACCTACATGAAGAGAAAACAAAAATTAGAATCAGCTCCAGAAAGTAATATTAATGTTACTTCAAGGCCAATAATTTGAGAAACTTCTCAGTTTAAATAAATCAATATATGTACATATATATATGTTATATACATATATATTTTAAAATATACATCTGTCAAATATGTCAGATATATATGCATACATACACCCATGCATATACATGTGCATACAATTCACACAATTCATATTGAGGATTGTTTCATTTGACCCAGCTATGCCTGTCTTGATTAGTTCCTAAATAATTAAAATCAGCATGCTACAGTGATGCATAAATACACAGGCTGATAGCAGCACAATTCACTGTAGCTTAGCTCTGTGCTTAGCTGAGATGTTTGTCAACAGATGAATGCATAAGGACAAGATGGCATATATACACAGTTGAATATTATTTTATCATAAATAAGAATAAAATCATGCTATTTGCAATAAAATGGATGCAACTTGAGACCATATGACATATGAAATAAGTCAGATTCAGAAAATTAAATGCTACATGGTTTCACTTATATAACAAAACTAAAATATGAATAAATGGATAAAAAATGATGGAAAACTAAAAGGCAGACTCTTGAAGGTGGGGCAAGTGATCAGGGAAAGGAGAATGGTGGAAAAGGGGGTAGTGTTACAAAAAATGATGAAGATGTGTTATATGCAATTATCAGCTTCCCCAACGAAAACTCCCAATTCTGTATTGGAAAATGTCTTAATAAAAAAACACTCAATTTTCAGAAAATGCACAAAAGCAGAGGTAAACTTTGGTTTCTACATGCAATGAAATAAAGTAAATACTGATTTTACAATATGATAAGGATGCATTCGCTGAATTTTTTGCTAAGTAATGATTCTGATTGGATTATAATTATCAACTATGTTTTAAAGTGCAATCATGCAGCATAGTGAAAAATATTAATTAAATCCAAATGTAAATTTTATTAACTTTATTGGTACAATTTAGATATACATAATGATCACATTAATCATAGGGAACTTGTACCTGTACGTGATATAGCTTAGCTCCACTTTTTCCTTATTCCATTCCTCTCTCTTCAGCCCCCTTCCCCTTTCTTATTTACAAAGCTTTATTTCCCTTTCTATCTTTTTTCTCATTTCTTTCTTTTTCCTCCCCCCAATTCTCCTTTCCTTTTGAATGATTTCTTTCTATCTTACAATATATATTATACTTTTTTGTTCTTATTTGCACTTTCAGTTTCTCACACCAGAGAAAAATGCAATATTTACATGTGTCTCATTTATTTTATGTAAGAGTATGGATTCAAAATCCATCCATTTAAGCTGTAAATATCTCAAGTTTATCCTTCTTTATGGTTAAGTAGTACTCTGTTGTATTAAAACACCACATCTTCTTTATCCATTCATTGTTTGATGGGTATTGGGATCGTTTCTAAGATTTAACCACAAAAAACTGTGATGCTATAAACATGGGTGTGCATGCATTGCTATGGTATGATGCTTTTGATGCTTTTGGGAAAAGATCAAGAAGGGGAATAGCTTGGTCAAATGATACCTGTAATCCTAGTTTTCTATGAAATCCCCACATTGACTTCCACAGTGGTTGCACCAGTCTACACTCCTACCAATGGTGGAGAAGGGTTCCATTGCCCCCACAGCCCCACCAACATTTGTTATAGCTTGATTTCATGATAATAACCATTTTTTCTGGAGTGTGATGTAATTGCAGCATTGTTTTTATTTATATCTCTCAAATTATCAGTATTTTTATTTATATCTCTCAAATTATCAGTGATGTTGAACATTTTTTCAGGTAGGTATTTGCAATCTGTACTTCATCTGAGAAGTGTCTATTCATTTAAGATACTCATTTTTCGATTGGGCCTTTAAATTTGGGGGATTTTATTTTTTTCAATTTTTATATGTTCTAGATATTAGTCTTTTGTTCGAGGTAGACTGACTAAATTTTTTCCAACTCTTTTGGTTGCCTTTTTTACACTATTGGTGATTTATTTTGCTGTTTAACAGCTATTAAATAGAATGAGATTCCAGCTGTTGATTCCTTGTAGTATTTCTTGTGCAATTGGGATTTTGTTCATGAAATCTTTGCCAACATTTATTTTGTCAAGAGTTCTCCTACTGTCTTGTCCAGCAGATTTAGTATTTCTGTTTTGATATTTGGATCTTTTATCTATGTCTGTTTTAGTTTAGTGCATGGTGATAGACATGGGTCTAGTTTTGGTCTTTGGCATGTGGAAAGCGAGTACTTCCAGAACCATTTATTAAAGAGGCTATCTTCTTCTGGTGAATATGTTTGACCCTTTGTAAAAGATGAGGTGACTGAGTGTGTTTGGCTTTGCTTGTGTATCTTCTAATCTATTAAACTGATCTTAATTTCTTTCTTTTTTTTGCCAGTACCATGCTGTTTTTCTCACAGTAGCTTTGTAGTATAATTTTAAGTCAGGGATATAATGCCCATTGCCTTGCTTTTCAATGAATGTCATTAACATGTTAAGTGAAACACAATCAAAGAGATTTCATGCTTGTAACTTCTTTGTAGTTAAAATAACTTTGTGGTTAAAATATCTCACAGGAATAAATTGAAAAAATGATTAAACTGCAAAAACTGCCAGACTTTTTTTCCATTCTGCAACCTGTTCACACTGTTGTTTGTTTTCTCTGTCATGTGAAAGCTTTTTTTAACATTTGCTGTAATCACATTTGTTGACTGGATGTTACTACCTGCGCAGTTGGGTTTTACTGCAGGAAGCCCTTGCCTATAGTCACTTTGAAAACACAGTTTTAAGTGCAATAAATCAGACAAACAAGCTCAAACAGCTTCTCTCATCTGAGAAATTCACAGTATAAGTAAAAAGCAAAATGAAATATAGATAAAAGGAAATAGCGAGGCATATCTATTGCAAAAGGGAAGAGGACCAGATGAGGGAATGGGTGAAAGTGGAGAGAGGGAGAAAACATAGAAAAGGATTAAGATGTGCCAGGTACATGTACAAAATACTCATAGTGAAAATATTCACTATGCACTGCAATCATATACTAATAGATAAAAATGAATAACAAATTGTAGACAAAAGCGGGGCCAAGGGTTGTCTATGAATACATCACATAGAGAAGAAATAAAACTGGTCATTAATGTCTAAAATGATGCTCAGAAATAATCAAAGAGATGTAAAGTAAATATTGATATTTTAAATTTATAATTGGTGACAGTTTTGAAAGCATTGTAAAATGTATTATAAAGTGATAGAATTAAAGGGAAGAACTTTCATCTATTGATAATGGCAATGTAAATTGGCACTACATTTTCTGGGGCAGAATTTGGAACAAACTTAATCATGTCATTACTCTTTGTTGTTAGATAATTCTAGAAGCTTCTTCACACTATAAGTGCTCAAAGATTAGTTACAAGCTTTTCTAGTACAGCATTACCTATAAATATAATTGTTAACTGCTTCTTAAATGTATTGAATCATTCATACCATAGAAAACTTTGATACAATTATATATATATATATATATATATATATATATATATATATATATAATGTATTCAAAATAACAAAAAATTAAAAAAGATTAACATGGGTCATTATGTATAATGTCCTCATGCTTACCTTAAATCAACTACAGATCATTCTGATTTTTACAGATATATCCCACTAAGATCTCATACTCATATAAGTAGGGCTTTTGGAAGATGATTGAATCGTGGAGCCTTAGTACTCAGTAGATTATTTCACTGGAGAGTTTATAGCTGTGAGTTTATAGCTAAGAGTGATTTTTGGAGGTGGAGGTTGATGGAGGGAGATGGGTCACTAGGGGCATGGCCTAGAATGGTATAACTCCCTTGCTCACTCCTCCTTTGATCTCTCTCTCTCTCTGCTTCTTGCCTATCATGCCATGAGCAGATCTCCCCTGCCAATGCCTTTCTGTCATGCCATCCTGCCTTTCAGCCAGCCAACTACAGACTGGAAACCCTACAAACTGGTAGCCAAAATAAATCTCTTTTACTTAAATTGTGGGTGTCATATATCATGTCCCGCCAGGAAGAAAAGTGACTAAGACACAGACAAGAACATGAAAGAATGTGTTCTAAACCACCAACAGGATTGTAAGTTGGGAAGTTTATTTATATTTTTCACATCATTAAAAAAAGTAACTCCATTTTTAAAAACTACATTTAAAAGGCACTTTTGTGGCACATTCATCCATGAAGAGGAAAAATTGTGGATTAACTCATTCTTTCACTACGTGTATATTTATTTTGTTTTGTGTCAAATAGAGTTTTAGGCAGTAGAAAGTGGATGATGAAAAAAGAAAAATGAAAAGTCACTTCCTTTGTGCAATTACATTTACTGGGAAGGGCTCAGGAATAAAATGAAGTACACAGGGTGCAACTTGATACTGAAAACTGTTACAAATACAAATGAAGCACACATGAGGAATAATGAGTGTAGCAATGTGTCTGTGGTGTGATTTAGTACTAAAATTAAGCATGAAATGAAATTGATTACAATAAAAGATGTTGCCACTAATCCCCTCTCAAAATAATCTGCCTTGCCTGGAACACACGTATTCCTTCACTGACGACACTTCCTGCAACAGTTCTGAAAGTCCTCTTTCGTGTCTTTTAGTTATCATGGTTGGTTCCGTGTCATGAATCCATGCAAATGTTTACCTTTTGTGGTCATTTTAAATCTGAGGAAGAGTCAGAGCTCACACAGCACCGGATCTGGTGAATAAGGCAGAAGGGGGATACACTAAGATTTTCAGAAGCCTGTTTTTTCCATTGGACGGCACTGGGTTGCAGCATTCACCGTACTTTTGATAATGTCTTGGAAAGACAATCAGAAAAGAGGACTTGCAGAACTTATGAAAATGGCAAGAATGATGGGTAAGTGTGTGCACACGCGTGGGGGGCAGCATTCTGAGGGGAATCCACAGTAGTGTGTCTTTTATATAATGCTGTTTAATTGAAACACATACACCCTCTTTCCCTGAAAAACAACCTAGCCAGAAAATAATGAACCTGGAAAATTAGAGCTTAAGCCCCAGCCCTAATCAGTTTACCCTTGTCTTACCTGCCTTATTGAGTGTCCATGGAGTAACAGATTAGTGAGGACAGGTAAGGCAAGAGTATGCTGACTGTGGCTGCAAGGTTTGATCTTTAATTTTCAAAGCTCATTATTTTCCAGCTAAGTCTCATTTTTAGGAAAACCTGGGTATGTTAATCTCACATGCTATATCTAGGGATGGTGTTTGGAGCTGAGGAATGATCATTTGGAGCTGCAAAGTATGAGAGAAGATCCTGAAATGTACAGTATCCAAGGAGGGAATATACTTGGAATATTTCAAAAGCATGTTTGGAAATTTCCAGAAACAATGAAGAGGGCACTATGGCACAATCACGTGGATGTTGCTCATTTTAACAAAAGACACTCAAATATTGTTACTTTCTTTTTTGAGACAGAGAATCTCTATGCAGTTCATGTTGGCCTTGAGATCACTTCGTAGCCGAGGCTGGTTTTGAAATTGCAATGATCTTCCTGCCTCAGCCTCCCAAGTGTTGGCATTACAGGCATGCACCACCACACCTGGCATGATACTTTTACATAAATAAATACAGTTCAGATTCTGATTTTGATACTTTAACATGGTACGTATTCTAAGATTGAACACACATAAACAAAATAGCTTTAGGATCCTGCCCAACGTTTTACATACAGAAACAGAGGTATGCAGAGTTAAGGATACAAATAGTAATAGAGAAATAGAGCAAGAGAGGACTTAATGTCTTTAACAAGGAGGTGAAGTGATAGATAAGACTAAAAAGCAATAGAAAGTAGACAAAACAAAACAAACAACTTCTGGGGTCAAGTTGAACTTACCAAACAAGTAAGGGAAGTGGGATAGCTTCTGGAAAGTGAAAAATGACCTCAAACTGAGTGAGGAAAAGGAAAAATGACCAATTCCAACTGATTTCTAATTGAGATAAGGGAAAATAGGGGAGAAATATGAAAAGAGAGAACCTTTAAAAAGTGAAAGTATAGAAAAAATAAGACCAAATGTCATGCACAAAAGGCAAAGAAAAAACATTGGAAAATATGGGAAAAGAAGAGATAAAGGAGAAGCTAATCTCATCTGTATTAGATGCAGGCAAATGAAGGATGGAGAAAGAAATCTAAGGAAGAAAAGCAATAAGGAAATGGAGAATGTAGAAACAAATTCAATTTTCCTCCTATAAGGAAGAGGTGTGGAATGGGGTAGGGTAAGGAGAAGGAAGAAGGGTAAAAAACTTTAAAATAACCTGTGCCTCAAATAGATCCATAAGGAAAACAGGAATAAATTCAATTCTTTTCTCAAGAGAAAAAATACGGCTAGAGCGATCAAAAGAACAAATGAAACAGAAATGTGAAAGGAACAAACCGGACCAAATTTTCTCACTTGAAGAAAGAAGCAGCAGAAGCAGATAGGGAAACAAATAAAAGAAAGCAAGAAACTCCTTAAAGAAAGGCCAGCAACAGCTTCCTCTATCGGGATGCAGCAGGAAGGACGCCTGGGTAAGCAAGGAAAAGTGGCAGCAAAACGGACGAAACAGACAGAAGAGGGCTTAACCAAAGCTTGTTTGCAAGAGCGACGTGAGAGTAGTGCATGTGTTGTGTGTAGAAAAGAAACCAAATGCAGTCAAGGCCAGTTACGGGGCCAATCAGACTTCTTTCTCAAAAGGCAAGGAAAAGTAGATGGAGGATGAGGGACAGGAAAGAAAAAAAAACATAAGTGGAAGGGGATTTAAAAAAAAAAACGGAGCAAAAGCCAGGTTCTCTCTTGGAGGGACTAGGATGTCCCCTTTCACTTCTCACTGGGAATGGACGAAGATCAATACTAAAAATTCCATCTACACTCAGAAAGGACAACCGAGAAATAAGGAAGAAGGAGTAGCATAGGAAAGATTTAAAAGATAAAACGTATTTTGCTAATGAGCTTAATGCGCAAATGCATTTTAGAATTAGAGGAATAACTATTATGCAGGCAAGGTATGGGGATCTTTCCCACAGCAGCGCCCCTGTGCAGCGCAGAAAGTGAGCACAAGTCTTAGAAACAAACATCAGACTAGCCTGCTGCCCCAGGGCAAAGCTGCCTCTGCCTATCCAACAGCCCGGCATTGTGCTCCTCAGACAGCTTCTGGCACAACGAAGCCAGCTGGTGTCTCCTGAGATCTTTCAAGTGACAAGGCATACAGAGGACCTCCCACAAAATAGAGGAGCTTTCTCCCACCGGCTAGAAGTTTTTTCATAGATCGAAAGTCTTTCACAAATGTCACTTAGGGGTCACCACAGAAAGTACTCACTGACATTATCACTACCAAAAAATAGCAAATGCATGATCAGCATCCCAGAAAAAGATGGATATTTTAGAATATTAATTTCCTAAAGGAAAGTGGAAGTCTGTGACACACAGTTATATTTATTTGTGGTTTGCATAAGCTTATCTGGTCTAATGACAGCAGAGAGAAATTAGAGTATTTGAGAGGTGCTTCAGAACTCTTTGTGCTGTTTCCTGGTGCCTTTACCTTTGTGAGAAAGAAAGAAGCAAGAAAAAAAGAAAAGGACTTGATAGGTTGCCTTCTTAAGCTCATTCTTCAAAGCGTTTATATTATGATACTCTAACTGCCTGGGAACATTGAGCGTGCAAAAACACTCTCCGTTTCTTTTCAATTAAATACTTTATATTTGGAGAAAAGAAATATTTCCCATGACCATTGAAAATGTTTCCTTTTCTACATAGATCTGAGAGAATTTAATGTATACCAATGTTTTTATTTTTCTTCATTTTTCAAAAATTGCATTTAAGTATTTGTGGCTTTAATATCTAAGCAATAAAATAACTCAGTGTTATTGGAGAAAGAAAGGACACGTTTTCCTTTGGCTAAATGAGCAAAGTTCTGTGTGCATAAAAGATTCATTGGCCATGGGAGTCTTTTACATAATTGCTTTCTGTAAATACTGTGGTGACCTGAAGCAAATTCTTTCTATTTTATGACTCCTTCCTTCTCCCACTCTAACATATCTGGCGCTTTTACCTTGATCTGCCTGTACTCCTCACTGGGCAAGAGACAATTAATTTCCAGTACAGGATATCATGCTGCTTTCTAAAGACAATCAGAGAATTAGAAGTTAACCAAATTAATATCTTCAAAATGCTTTCAGATCTTCATTTTTCCTTGGAAAACTATTTTTGAATTTTTCAATAACCCTGTCACCTAGAACAATGAGGCTTCCTTCCAGCTGATTCTTCCATGCTATTATTTTTACAACTTGAAGTTTCACAGTACATATAATAACATTTTTCAAATTTTATGCAAGAATAATAAACTATTTTTTACCTACCTCTTGTGCTATCACTAGTCAGAGCCAGACATATAGAATTTTAAAGCAGAGTTTACACATGTATGAACATGTTAAGACTTGCACATTTTTCTGATTGTATATTTATAAAATATACAAGGTGACGTCAAGGTGACGATTTTTGCTAACTTATA
The DNA here is from genome assembly GCA_004027295.1 of Dolichotis patagonum. NCBI lineage: Eukaryota > Metazoa > Chordata > Mammalia > Rodentia > Caviidae > Dolichotis > Dolichotis patagonum. Next base: position 7,560 of record PVJX010033611.1, on the reverse strand, counting down.
TTTATAAACTATATTTATAACTTATATTATAAGTTTATAACTTATATTTATAAACTGTATTTATAAACTAGTTTTTCACCAATTTGATGTTCATTCCTTTGGGTTGATTAGATTACACTAATATTGCACTAATTATACTTTATGAAGAATAAGAGAATTTCTGCAAAGAGGAATATTGCCTTGGGCTTTTATGGAGATAAACAAATCCTTGTGTATTGTTCCTTAATCATCCATGATGTAATTCTCGGTGTAAATACATCTGTGCACCAGATCAGCTATGCTATATGGGACTGAAAATTTTCATCAGGGTATTCAAGGTTTAACATGGATAGGTACAATGGAAAAGAAGTGGGGGCAATAACTGGAAGAACCTTTGAATGAGTTAGGAAAAAAGATTTTCTTTGGTTTGTGGCATTGCATGTGGTATTAATTCATCAGTTATCATAAGCATGTCTTCTTATTTATTTCTTATTTATTCATTTATTTATTGGTACCGGGATTCAAACTCAGGACCTTGCACTTGCCAGGCAGGCACTTGTGATGCTGAGCTATATCCCCAGCCCTCATTTATTATCTTAATCTTTTACTTCATTTTTTTAGGTATTCTAGGTTGTAAAGTCATTCTATGAACATTTCTTTTAAGAGGTAGGTTTCACATAGTTTCATTATTGTCTGTCTTCTGTCTTCTTGAATTTAGTTTGCTAGCTTTAAAGTTTTCCTCTTTATTTCTTTTCTATTGTGATTCCTTCTTGGTGTTCTGCCAGCTCTTCTTTCTTCACTCACTTTTATTTTCCATCTTTCACTGGTAAATTGCCAGTGATCTAGGTATATTGAAAAGTAAAAGAGAGTAATTGACAGTTTGGAGTATTATTTTCCTCATGTGTTAAAAAGATGACATCACTAACCACTTCACTCAATTGCTACTTGAGAACACAATAGTGCCACAGATTCCCTGCAGAGCTTTCACACATTGACACTCAACATTTTTATATTTTGCTTCTTTTGTTCTTGTATTTGTTGCTGTTATTATTCCAGGAGGCTCTGGTTCCCTTTGCATGACAGGAAATTTTACATCCTCGTTTATCTCCCGGTCCACTTAACAAAAACACACCAATTGGAGTTTCTCTCTTTGATTAACTTGTTCATGGAAATCTTTCTCGCTAACGAAAACAAGAGGCATTAGGAAGATGCCATTAAAATACTGGGCCAAATGCCATACTTAATCCACCTTTGATTGCACATAAACAAGCGTTCCATCATGTTTTCCTGTATTTCAGAGAGTACCAATGCAGTCAACAGAGTTATGAACCAAGCTAATGAATGATGTTTGAAATATCTCAGATAATCAAATTTTATGAGAAATGTTTTATTTAAAATGCCTTATCTACATTCTCATACTCTTTAAATGAGTTAGGGATAAAAATGTTTAACATTTTCTTGAGGTTCATTTGTTGTGTTCTTAGCAAATTTGAATAAAAATATATTTTAATTTCTTTTTGTGGTTTCGTATTTTTTCCAGTTTAAGAAGTATCTAAATAAAACCAGCTAGTTAAAGAAATGTTAATTGGGCCAGGGATTTAGCTCAGTGGCTTAAGCACTTGCCTGGCAAGTGTGCGGTCATGAGTTCAATCCCCGGTACCAAAAAAAAAAAAAAAAAACAAAAACATAGGAAAGTGGAGATTTTCAGTGATCATGAGCAAATGTTCACTGAGGAACTTTTAGGCTGGGGATTTAGCTCAGTGGCTTAAGCGCCTGCCTGGCAAGTGCAAGGTCGTGAGTTCGATCCCCAGTACTAAAAAAAAAAAAATGTTAATCACTTGTATAACTTTTGAACCACTCACTTAAGGAACTTGATGTTTCTTAAGAAAATTAAGCATTTTTCAATACTTGGTATTTATAATAAGTGCAACTAATATAGGATCCCATGAAGACAATACTTTTATCCCTGAAACACGTTGAATTTAAACGGATACTGTTTAGTGAATGAATGCTTCCTCTGAAGGTTTCAGTGGGTCACACTATTTAAACATGATTTTTAAAAATCAAACTGTAAGTGGTACAGTTTCCACTTGCCAATATAGGCAATCAACTTTGCTACCTAGCAGTGGATGTCTGCATAAAGAAAATGTGCAATACACACACACACACACACACACTGGAGTACTATTCAGTAATAAAGAACAACAAAATCATGTTATTTGGCGAAAAAGAGAGGCTGGAACTGGAGATTGTCGTGTTAAACAAAGAAAGCCAGACTCAAAAAGACAAGTATCACCTGTGTTTTCTAAACTATGCAATCAAGAGAAAGAAGGAGTAGAAGGAGGAGAGGAGGAGGGAGAGGAGGAAGAGTAGAGGGAAGAAGAAGGGGGAGAGAAATGAAAGTAGAAACATTATTAAGTAAAAGGATAGGGATTGGGGAAGGAAGAGAGGAGGGAAAGGGAAAATTATGGAGGATGGAGACAATCGAAGTATGTTATATGTGTGAATGAAAATGCCACAGTGAAACCCACTATCCTTGTAATCAAAGTGTACTAAATAAAAAAATCAAGCCATAAAAATGCAAGTGATTTTCACATTGTCAAAGGGAGCATTTTTAAACCTTGAGATCAGTCTTTGGGGTGGCTCACACCTGTGATCTCAGCATTCTCGGAGTAGGAAGATCTTAAATTTGTGCTCAGCCTGGGCAATTTCGTGACTTTCCAAGACCACACGCAAAATAAACGTAAATAAATAAATAAACGAAAAACGAGTTCAAAGGATACATACCAGTGCGAATGCCTCAAAGGTAGATTCCCTCAAAAACAGGCCTGTAAACAAAATTTCAATGAAAATATGGATGTTTTCATCTATAAAAATTAAAATTTATTCAGGTCAAAAGCAAGTCCCCAAGACAAATATTGTTATTTATTAATTCGTAGATATATACCCATTGTATATATATCGCACACTGATAGGTGTGTACTTTTGTGTGTACATATATATGTATGCATGCATATAAATACATATGTGGATACATGCAAGAAATTAAATTTAAACTTATAATAAACATAATAATTTAAACTTAAATTGAATTTAAATTTCTAATATTTCATTTATTCATATATGTATTTATCTTAGGCACAGAAAATGGTACAAAGTTTCTGTAAAGTTATTTTATGAAGTCTTATCATGTATCATAAAATATAATGCTATCAACTGCATGCTAATTTGAAATAATACTTAAAAGACTAAATTTCTGTTTGTAAAACACATTTAAAAAGAAAAGTTCCTATACATATGTTGTTTAATTCAGTATGTTTCACTATTTTATGATTGTATGTAACAGTGGAAAATATATTTAGGAGAACCATGAAGAATGAAATAAGAGTGTGTCAGTGGTGATTATTGAAAAATCAGTGATTTTTCCTCTTTGTGTCTTTTTATATTTTCCTTAATCAAGCTGTATTTTAAAATCACAATATATTGATTCTCTCAAAAACATGCTAATGAATACTTTCAAGATTACTGATGTTTAAATTAGAGTCTTAAGTAACCCAGAGTTGGGAACTACAAAAAATACAGATTTTATAGTACTCTTTAATTTATTTTTGTAGCACTGGGGATTGAACTTAGAACTTTTGCACTGAGCTACATTTCCAGCCCTTTTAAATTTTTGAGACAGGCTCTCAGTAAGTCACCAAGTTGGCCAGACTGGCCTTGGTATCAGTCTATTAGACTTGATCACTCTTAGAAAATAATTATTTTAGATCCCTGAAATGTTCAGTGAAAGTTACACAAGAAAGAATTTTTGTTTTAAATGAAGTAATAAAATAACGACTTAAAACAAAATATTTTCTGAACACATGAAATGGCCTTTGAGTGTTTTTGTTTTTTGCATTTTATTATCTTTCTAATTTATATTAGTACATATTTGCTGTATGTAATAACATTTATCGTGAGTAGTCGGTGCATATGCTTAACACATCTTCATTCTTTTTATGTCCTATGTTCTCTTTTTCCCCTCCCTTCCTTCCATTCCCTTGGTTCCCTTTTCATTTGCAAAAGGTCTGTTTCTTAATTAACATCTTCAGAACCCAGAGAACTTTTCTAAAGAATGCCCTAACTAGATCGCTGCGATGCACGAAGCCTGCCACAAGGGGGCAGAAGAACAATACGGTTAGGAAGAATGTGCCAGCCTGGAAATCTCACTTAGCCCTTTAATTTTACCAGTCACAGAATCATTAACTATTGATACTCTTAAACGCTAACATTATAGTGTACCTTTCCAACTCTTTTACGTCTCATATATAAACTATTCTGTAGGTAAAATTGCAAAATTAAGTGACAGAATAGAGAGGTAGTATCAGCTATACATCGATGTTACATGTTTTTACTCAGCTCCTCGGGATCTATAGCATCACCTTACATGCCTGTGTTTGAGGGGTTTTAGTTTATTTATTTGTTGATTTATTATTTAATAGATTTGAAATTTTTCACTAACATGCTTCAGAAAGCTCCCACAAAAATAAATCAGATCACCTAGAATTATAACCTTAGCATATTTGGCCTATGAAAAGGCTTCAGAGAATCCTTGGCCTAAGTACTTCTTCTTACGAATGGAGAAACTAAGGATATGATATGTTTCCATCAGAATCAAGAGGAGAAATCATATCTTCCGGGCATTATATCAGTGTGGTGATAATCATCTCACCAACTCCCGTCTGAAGAATCATCTAGAAGTGTATGAACATTGATCTGTCTCTTGCAGTCAGATCTTAGAGAATCTCCTGCAGGTGCAGTGTCAGTAACATGTCATTTCTGACAAGCATGTCCTTTGCTCACTGGTGAACCCAGATCTCCAGGTGGCCTACAGAAATCAGTTGTGGACCTTCCCCAACCAATCCATCTCTGTAATATCCCCTCTAAGTCAGGACAGGTACAAGAGTAATAGCTTCCTACTAAATGATATGAATCAGCAAGTTCTCAAGGCACAGAGTAATTAAGGACCTTAGGGATATTCTGGATCAGAATTTTGCTAATCCCAGCTATGAAATGGTGAACAGGTTATTAGCCCATTTATTCTGTGGTAGAGTTTGGATCTGTAGCCACAAATTTAGCAGGATCACGAGCAGTGTGTCATAACGCATGTTTAATCAAAGTTCTTTCATTTCTCAGCTAAAAATAACTTTGTGCTGTAAAATTGACTTTGGACATATAACACCTTTGCATAGGACTTTTCCATCACAAAACCTTTTTGAAGTCAAACACTTACTTTTTTAGTGCTAAATCTTTGTACCAGTTGTCCCACTCTGATCTCAATATACTCTACTTGCTCCTAACATGTAAGTTTGGTTCACTGATTTTTGTTTGCCTGGCAGGTTTTATGCTGAACAGAGACAGCAAGCTTATATTTTAAATATTGTTTTATTAAATCTCAGATTTTCTTCACATTGACCTGGCCAGTTTCCTCTTCCTCTTTTCTCCTTGTTAGTCATATGGCTACTTATCTACTTCCCATTGTCTCAATATTTATATCCCCCTTCCAAAACCTCATGTTTAAATCCTGGTGCCCATGGTAATGGTGTTAGGAATTAGGGTCTCCAGAAAACAATTGAGAGCTGAGAGTGCAGCCCTAGTAATAGGACTGGTGTCCTTATGAAAGATACCAGAAGCTGCCCTTGCTCCTGTTATCCTGTGAGGACACAGAGAGAAGACCCATGTGGGGACCAGCAGAGGGGCGTTCACCAGATCCCCAACCTGCTGGCTTCTTGTTCTTGATTCAGGTCTATGAAATGTAAGTGTCTGCTTGTAAGGGATCCACTGTATGGTATCTGTTAGAGCAGCGTGAACAAGTTAAGACAGACAACACGCAACTCCTGAATGTCCCAGCCATGCAGCTCCGCAGTCTCATTCTCTGTGGAGCCTGAGGAGAGCCTCCTCGTGAGGAAGGGAGTGAACACCTATGAGGATTTCTTGTTCTTTCATTGGCTGCGCAGAATAATTTTTGTTTGACATTTTGTTTATCTACCTGAGGAAAAGATACAAGGTAATTCTTCTCAAAAGTGTAGAATATGCGATATAATAAGCTGGTAAATACCAACGAAGTTGCCAAGTGGCTTACGAAACAACATCACTACAACTTTGCAGCTTCTTGTGTGACTTCCCCTTTCTCCTTTCCTTCGCAGCTCTGGAGCCTTGAATAGCAGGAATCTGGCAGATACTGGCCCCTTCCTTTCTCCATATAATATTGTTATGTGTTTGTAGTCACAGACATTACATTGCTTTCTTTGCATGTTTGTATGCTTTATAAAGGCAAAAATACCGAACACATTCTGGTTTTGATGCACATGTATCCTTCTGATAGTCAATCACACAGTTTTGGTGGTATAGCTTTTTATTTTCATTACTGCTTGCCATTTCCTTTTGTGACTATCCCATAATATATTTATTCATTCCAACATTGACAGTCAGTTGGGATGTTTCCAGGTTTCTGAGACTAAAAAATAAAATGAAACTGAAACTGTTATATCCATCTTCTTATTTACTGGTACAAAGAGGCTGAGATAATTTCAGAACTGTCATAAATTATGAGAACTTTCAATCTATGAGGTAATGTAAACTTATTTGTTCAAAGTGTTTTAAGCACTTTTTTATCCTGTGTGCAACAATAACACTGTTATTTTGCTCAACTTCTCCAAGGTTATGGGTATGAAATGATGTTCTATTGTTTTAATGTTCATTTTCGTGATATGTGAACCCTGGTAAGGAAATTCCTTTTCATATCTTAGTGTATATTTAGAAATGAGATAGTAATTCTAGAACCTTTGATCATCAATATAAATTTTAGAATTGGCTTCTCAAATGCCATCAAACAAATCAGGCTGATTTTCATAAGAATTTTATTTCTTTTATAAATCAACTGGAGAAAACCTTGTATCTTTATAATATAAACACTTCTAATACAAAACTTTATTTTTTAGTCTTCTTTTAAGGCTTTCATAGAAATCATGCCATTTTTATTAAATATGTATTTTTGAGTGACATTTATTCTTGGGTATTTAAGTGTTTTTGCTTTTATAACTAGTAGCATTTCATTAAACTTTCTAACTGTACATTGCTGGTGAATGGATTTTTTGTTTTGATTATGCATTCTAACACTCTAGAATTTATCTGCATGTATTTTGTATTTTGTACATGAATGATTATCATACTCAAATAAAGAGTATCATCTTTCTCATCATAATATCTTTGTTTTTTCTGTTTTACTCACATAGTAAGCATAGTGTTTAACAGAAGTAATAGTGGAAAACCTTTTGCCAGTCTAGATTTTAAAGGGAAAGCCTTTGTTACTTCACTGCTAAATACACTTGCTGTGAATTTTTATCAGTTTCTTCTAACAGAATAAAAAAGATTTCTATTTCTACATTACTATAACTTTCATTTATTTTTAAATAATGAGCAGAGGTTGTATCTTCTCAAATGTTTTGTTTTATAGTACACACCCTTATACTATTTTCTGTTTCAGTAAGAAAATGTGGCATAGGACTGGGGATTTAGCTCAGTGGCATAAGCACCTGCCTG
>PVJX010033610.1:0-19555 GCA_004027295.1 Dolichotis patagonum | reverse complement strand
CAGGTACAGGGCCAGGGGGAGGGACAGCCCGGAGCAGGCAGGGCCACTCGGTGGTCAGCAGGTGGAGGGAGAAGGCAATGCTTCTCCCTTCAGCTCAGGCTGGGTTCAGAGCACTTGAGGAGGTTCTGGGCGGGGTGCTGGGTGCCTGGTCCCCTTTTCCCTCTGATGTTCACCTGAGGTCTGACCATGTGTCTTCTCCTCCCCAGACCAGGCCATAGCTGACTGACCTCCTAACCAGGACCAAGAGCAAGGTGACTCCATAAGTCTCTGGATGGGTTATGGAGACTGCATAATAAAGAACGCAGTTAGCAGGGCTGGAAGCCTGCCTGGGCCAGGGTGTCAGGGGCAGCTGAGCGGGTGGTCTGGCTTCTGATCTGTCTAGGGTGCAGAGGAAGAGTGGGCCAGGGCATCGTTCAGAAGCAGATGATCCAAGCTGGGGGCTGCTTCCAAGCTGGAGGCCTGTCCAGAAAGGCACATGCTGTCACCCCCCACATTCCACTGGTCACAAGGACCAACCCTGATGCCCCTTGGGAGGGAGGTAGCATGGTGAAAAGATTTCAGGACAGGGTCCTCAGCTCCCCCCACTCCAGTTTCACCCTCTCACTGGGCCTCTCTGCAGACTCCATTGCAGGGCCCCAGGAGTGATGCTCAGGTGGACCACTGAGCCCTCACACACAGGGGGAACAGAGAGGTGTCCCCACAGGGAACGGCAGAGTCCAGCCCATGTGCCATCATTGTCCACGACTAAGACTCAGACCACCTGTGTCTTGCACCTGGGGAAGTCATCTCAGGAAGCCTGCAGCACCACAGATGGGAGGACTTCCCTTAGAGCACCAGGGTTTGAAAAGCCAGGTGGACAGCTCTCCTGGAGCAGGAGCTGGAGCCTGGAGGGCTCTGCCTGTGGCCAGGAGATGGACATCCGTGTCCGTGTCACAGTGAGCAGTCCTGCGAGGGAGGGGGTGCTGCAGCTGCTTCCAGGGACGCCTGGCTGCTCCCAGAGACCCAGCTAAGACCCTGGCTGTGTCCCGGGACTGAGCTACAGACCCTGGCTGTCTCCTGGGAACCACTCTCCCTACAAATGGCCCCCTGAAGATCTGCCCAGAGGACCCCAAAGGCCCCCAGGCCCCCTGCTGACCCAGCACACTGCTCACATAGCTGGCAGCTCAGTCCTTCAGCTCAGGCTGGGTTCAGGGGTCACCGTGAAGACTTGATGCACATGCGGTGCAGAGATTGCACTACCCAACCCGGGCATGCACACTGTTGCTCTTAGCAGCCCTGAATTCCTCCTCCATGATGCTGGGGTCAGTTTGGCTGTCTCTGTGGGTCAGGTGAAATAGGTGGCATGTGAGGGACAGGAACTCGGTGAAAAGCTACTGCTGCACACACCTGTGCACACACACAAGGGCACCATGCTCGGTCCACCCTGAGATATCCAAACCCCCAGGCTAAGGTAATTATGCCAATGACCTTGAGGAGGTGAGCACATGTCGTCCTCACTATGTGCTGGACTTCACAACAGAAAACAAACTGAGAAGAAAGGTTTCAGTGTGTGTGGTCTCTTTTGAAAAATAGGAAGCCTTTCCTGGAAAATCAGATGGCTATGGCTTCCTCAGGGTGGGAGTGAGGCAGAGACATGGACACACCACAAAACATAAGATTCGCCCCGCAAAGTTTGTGCACATGTGTACAAATACACAGGGGTGTATGTGTGTTTACATATGTATATGTACATATTTGATTATTCAAGAAAAGAGTGCAAAATACATTGAAATAGAGATTTGCATGCCTGCTGCAGGAGGAGCATTTTAACTATGCCTATGAAAATCCCCAGCACTTCTCTCTGGCACTGGAAAATCTCACACAGGCAATCGTCCTACAATGTTTAGGTAAATCTAATCTCCAGACCAAACTGGGAGCCGTTCTGCAATAACGTGATCAAAACTTGATTTTCCAGCTAAAAAGAGAAGCAAAGTCTCAAAAGAAAAGGCTCAGATCTCTGTGGAGAGCTCAACACTTGGGGTGCTTGATCACAGCCAGGGAATGAGACGTGTTAGGGCCGGGGTACAGGCCCTGTGTGGCCTCAGATCTCCTGTCACCAAGTGCAGCTTCACTATTTGGGGGAACAGGCAGCTTCTGCCAAATCTGGACACCTAGTTTTGCACTAATGCAAAGCCTTGTGAAAGGCTGCCCAGGTTCTGAATCTGAGCCCTTAGCTTGGACAAAAGTGACTGAAAATGCTCTTAAAGAAATAAAGAATGATTCCACTCAGGTTCCAGGACTAGAAGTACCTGGCTTAATAGAATCATTCTTCTTCTACATATAAGAAAAGAGGAATTTTCTGGAGGCCTTGACCTAAAACCTGCAACAGGGTGGTATTTTTCAGAAAAGCTAGATGGAGAGATTGCTGGAGGGTCACCCTACCTGGCCGCAATAGAAGCTTCTGCTATGCTAACAGAAAAAGCCATGGAATTAACCTTGAGACAAAAATTAGATAACTGACTCCCAAACAGGGCAGGGCTATTCTTTTTTCTTTTTCTCAGTACAAGGGCTCAACCTCGACCGCATGCTTGCCAGGCAGGCACTTACACTGCTGAGCTAAATCCAGAATAGCCCAGGTCAGAGCTATTCTGGAAACCAAAGGTTATTTGAAGTTGACAGGGGAACAGTTTACCAAATACATGACCATTCTTCTGGGAAACCTGCAGGTTAATGCAGAGGCCTGCATTACTCTTAATCCTGCCACACAATTCCCTACATGGCTGAAAGTTAGCTTCTCTGTGAACAGGTGAGTCCCCAAAAGCATGTGGGTAGATGGACATCAGGAGCTGTCCCCCCAAGACCCTGAGGAGGACTGGTCCAGTGGTGGAAGGGGCTCTGTCCTGGAAGGTTCTGGAAAGTGACTAGGCAGTTGTCGTTCCACAACTGGTCAGTGAGCCACATCCCTGTACTGTCAGAGCTCCACTCAAAATGCAGAGCTGGTAGCCATGACTTGGGTATTGATATTAGTTAAAGACAAAGGGCTAAATATTTACACAGAATTCGAATATGATTTGCTGGTGCTCCACACTCATGCGGTGACCTGGAATGAAAGGGGCTTGCTACCTAATGAATGACCACTTGTAAAACGTACTTGAGAAATTCTACAACTGCTGTACACAGTTCAACTCATTGCAAGAGATACCAAAGGGACATCCGTAAAATCTCCCTGGGAAATCAAAAGTCCTGATGAGGCAAAAGGGAGTGTTACATCCCCTGAAGATCATAGCCGTATTCTCAGTTCCTGAGAAACCATTAAAATTTACATAGGCAAAGGAAGAAGATAAATGGGCATTAGGGAAAGGAGGAACTAGGAGGGGATGATGGGAAACAAACTAACTTTTTCCACATGGGAAAAGATGGGAAAAGATGCTATATGGGACATGGTCATCAGATTTTCACAAGAGCAAGACTAGCAGTGACCACGTGACAGGTGGACCTAGCTTGCCCACTCTGTGCCCACAATCGCCCTGGAAACCCAAACTGCTTCCTCTGTTAGAATCCATACAGAAGAGGAGGAGTCACTCCCTGATAGGAGTAGCAATGAAACTTTACCTTCCTGCCACCGTGTGGGGGATTTAAATAAATATTGGTGTTCAATGACACATACAGTTTGGGTTGAAACCTTCTGTACCCACTCAGAGCAGGCTATAGAAGTAGTCGAGGTCCTCACTGGAACACTTTGACTGGGAGAGGTCATATCACATAGCAGAAAGGCATCAAGAAAGGGTGCTTGCAGAACAAAGAGAGAGATTCCCAGCAGTTAGAAACATTTTGTTGTGAGCTCAGCTGGAATCATTGATAGATATTTGCCTCCAAATGTCATGTCACAATAAGGGGACTGGAGTTTTGAGTAGTATTTGTAAGGGGAAGGAAGATCAAGGTGTCTTGGAAGTAGGTCAGAATATATTTCTGCTGTCTTAGCAGGTGGACTGTGACAGACCCAGCAGTTAGGTTATTTACCCATGTGATTATTTGGGAGAAGTTTGCTAATTAGTGTTGTTCCCAAGCTCTCTGTGGGAGCAGAGCACGCAGAAGAGACATTAGATGATCTACCAGGAGCCTGCGAGCTGCAGCTCTGCCCACACCTTGGATCCCACTGCAAACAAGAGTCCCAAGGCTGGTGTCCCTGTAAGCTGCCCAGGACGAGGGGTCATCAATGACTCTGCTTATCTGTTCCCAGAGTGGTGTGGAGTCTTGCTTGTCACAGTGGAGCCTCAGACCCTGGAGAAGTTCACAGGAGAAGCTTCACCCTCCTGAGTCATCTCTTACTTCAAGTTGTCCGGCAAGGCTGGCTTTACTCTACAAAGGTGAATCCAGCTATGCCTGCCACTGTCACTCCACTAGGTGTGGCAAGGACCGCTGAAGAGGCAGAATATTAAGGCATACCCTGCCGGCTGGGCAAGTGCTGTGACATGTAAGTCATGAAAATTCAGAATACGTCTGCAAAAACTCATTCAAAGCGCAGCACCTGGGACCAATCAGAGAACACTATCTTCAAAATTCCTGACATGAAGTCAAGCAGGGCTTTGATGTCGTGGTTCAGATCTGATGTCAGAATGAAGGATGGAAGACAGCCACCATGTTGCAGTGGTCTGCTCCCTCTTCAGATTTCTTTTCCTACATTTTTTGCTTCTCTTGTAAAATTATGCAGGACAACAAACTGAGAAGAAGCTCTAGAAGGAATCCACAGCACCCCAGAACCAACTAAGAGTTTTGGCAAAGTCAGTGAGGAGCTAGGGCTCTGTGGGCGTGGTTTGTTTCTCCTCTCTGAGCTCAGTCAACTCAGGCCAAGATGGCGCTCACTGGTTTGCATTTTGCTTTCTTTCCTTCTCCCCTAAGTGCACGCTCATCCCTTTCTTGCCTCTTCTCTCTCACTCAAGTTTTCATCTGTCAAATGCTCAAATCCATTTTGAAGTAAGTTGTCAGAGAAATGCAGGGAGTTGGAGGATAAGAAAAATGAGTGGAAGATGAGGAGTTTGGGAAGGTTTCTTGCTGCTACCCAGTGCAGCTTAGGTTCTTGGGGTTAAGGATCAGCGAGAGGATGAGAAAAGCAAAGAAAAGACAAAGCTGGGATCAGGTAGAGCCCTTTTCCTCCTGATGGGAGGAAAGGAACTGCTCAACCAGTGTAGCACCTTTATTTATATACTGGGAAAGATGCTGTCAATTTCAGCCCCTCTGCCTAGCAACCCATTTTCTGGCAGGCCTGGGCCCCTGCCTTCTTGGTGCTGGAACAACTTGTTTACATAGCTTGTTTTGGTCTCGTTTTTTCTGGGCTTGCTTGCTTTAGCCTCACACATGTGATGGATCTCCAACTTCAATGGCTCCCTGCAAATCCTTCTTTTTTGTTTTGTTGCTGCACAGGATGGGTGGTCAGTTGAAGCTGGAGGAGCTGTGTTGGAGAGCTCTGTAGATCTTTTTATTCTAAGCTCAGTCCAAAGATTTTAAGTCCTTGCATTCCACAATTGAAATCCTGTGCAGTCCATTAATCTGTGACAGTAGTCAGCTACCAGTGTAGCTGGCAATTGCCAAAAGGTATTAGTGATTTGAGTTTCTTTTATAACATATCACTTTAGCATTGTTTTATATACCTCTAGTAGTTGTACATTTTTGCAGGATGTTCAAGACCAAGTTAAGGTGAGACCTGTTTTAAACACAATCAATTTTTGTTATCTATCAAGGTCAGTTAAGTCTCCTCAGGAATCTTGGAACCAGCTATAGCACCTCTTAGTTCTTCTGTCAGTGTCAGCTGTTCAGATGGGTCAGGGTCAGTACTTGACCAAGTTGCTTTCTGTGAAAGCTTGGGAGACCTTTTCTCCTGGTGACTCTCCTCAGGCACCACACACTGATGGTCACTGTCCTCAGTGGTCACACAGTCTTCTTGATCAGAAGACCAGGGACTCACCGACTATAGGATGACACAGTGAAGGTTCTCTGATGTCCTGGGTCCTCATTGAACTTGGAGGGCTAGGGCCAAAATACTGGCTGTCCTCTTAGCCCGTCTGTCTCTCCAACTGTTGGTTTCCAAACCTCAGTTGTTGAACATGCAGAAGAAAAGACTGACAACAGTAAAACGTAGTTAGGGGTATTATTATGTCATCTAAATATCAAACATCTTACAATATAAAATAGAACCATTATTTTTTTAACAACTGTGGGTGTTTTAACATTTGAATACCTGTAGAATATTAACATCAGTTACATATTTTACATAGAAAATTAGAAATCAAACCATATACAATGTTATAGCATAAAAACCATGATGACATTTTGTAACACACTTGAATTTTCATTTTGACATCCAATTTCTCCCTTTTGGTCAGTCATCCCTATCTAATACCTAAAAGCCTTTACCTAACTTGTTGGCCTTTAGTAGGATATACATCTCATAAACATTTGTTAGAGTCAGAGGTCTGAATATGAAACAAAATTTGTCACCATAAACAATCTGTTTTTACATTTTCAAAGACCTGCACATCTGGAGGCATGAATATATGAATACACCAGGAGGTTAACAACAATCATTTGTCATAACCATATGAAAACCTCTGTATGGGAATTTTTTAAATCAAAAACCTTTTATATTATTTCTTTTAATGATGACCATTGTAAACATATTACAATGATATTTATATAACTTTAGTTGAGGTGTCTCCCATAAGGCTATGGAGATCATTGGTGCCTCCAATCAATGAGCAAGAGCTGGTAAATGTTACCAGGTGGTCACTTTCTTATTCATCAATTGAAGTCCTGTCCAACAATCCCAACCCCAAGGGATATTTGTTTAATCATTTTTGTAATATTTTTTTCTTAACAAAACTCCAATCATAACATTTAACATATTATTTTTGAACAATGAGAGATTCTCAAGTTATGATAAGCAACAATGTACATTACATTTACGCAACTGACTGTAGCATCATTTTGACTAACTGGGAACCCAGGTGGAAGCATGTTTTGTAATTCTATAACTCAAATAAACTTTGATTAAATGGTCTATAAATGCAAAATAAAAAGGAAAATTGCTGAGCTCAAAATAAAAAGAACAGCTGTTCACCAACGGACAAATGGACAAACATGGACAGATGATCTGTACAGATTCAAACAGACTAGAAACGAATGTAGAGTTGTTGGTGTCCACAAGAATTCTCTAAGTTCCTGGGGGCTGTTTCATGCCCCTTTGTGAACTAGCTCGCCTCTTTCACCCCGTGTCCTCGGGGTTGAAACACCTGTCACTTCCAGCACCCCATGCCCGCAGGGTGTTTCTCAGGCACCCCATGCCACTTGGGCACTCCTGTATGGGCACTTGTGCTATTGGCTCCACACATGTGAGCGATCAATAGCTCGGTGACTTCCAGCAACATATTAACAGACTGGACAAACAGACAAACAGATACACAGACATATTTACAAACATCTTTCACAGTCAGAGTGTACTCAAATCTATTTTAGCCAAATTGAGTTACACAAAATTTTTACAATTGTAGAATTTGTAATTTTAAATAGACTAGTCACATTTGTTGTATGTCAGATACCAGAGATCTCTTATCAAAGAATTTGAAAAAGACAAAAGCTTATCTATAATTAACAGATTTTTGTCATACAACTTAGCATGTACTTCTATCATCTGTTTGGATCTTTTTTATTTTTGGTTTCCATATCCTGGGCATCTTAGATCAATTAAGGTTGGTTCTAGCTTCATCCTTTTCTGCTGGTTGTGGCCTGGTCTCCAAGGCATCACTGTTGTAGGACTCCTTTCCTGGGTTTGGGCCCATGATATAGCTGGACAGCACACATTGGCAAGCAGATAGGTCAGTTAGCTTTTCCTGGAAAAACACAAGCATACCCTCGACCCCACATTAGCACTGCACTGGGTGCTTTTATTGTCCAGGATGAAGATCTTTCCAATGGACTCTTTTTAGATTTGATTTATTTGATTATCTATCTGCTGAGGAAGTTACATCTTTATTAGAATTTAAATATTTTAATGGTATATACTGCCAAGTGAAATCTGTTGAGGTGAACTTTCCCTTTTGTTTTTTGAAATTTAAATTGTGAACACATTTTCTCATTTTTAGACCAGACGATTATGATGACTTTTTGTGGTAAGGTATAAAGAAATGGAAACTGCATTTTATATTTAGGTACCTTGGGCTCTCCTGTGACATGCAGGTTGTGCTCCTGCTCTGGGCTGGAGGCCCCGCTGCTGTTGGGGATACAAACACCAGTGCAGTGTAAACTTTTGATGCATAAAGAATGTGCACAGGTGATGGGAAAAACCAGGGGTGGCTCGGACAGGCAAGAGCTGTGTCCCACCTGTCTAATAAGTATCAGAAGATCCAAAATCCTTAGGATTTTCTTTATTCTAAATAACCTTTCTTTATTTATAGATTTTCCAATTTTTGTCAAGAGAAGAATAACCACTTGAGCAATACGATAACGGAGGGAGATTTGAACTGTGTTTAGAATAGATTGAACAATAACCCTGATTTCCCCTTGCAGCTGAAACAAGCAACAGTATTTCTTTACCTTCCTTTCTGGGCCAAACTCCAGGCTCAGTGGAGGCTTTGGTGCCCTCCCCTCCATGGGGGCCTGTGAGAAGTAGTGAGAGGAGCAGAAAGCAGAAGTTTCTATTAAGTAACCCTTTAAAATCTGTAGAGGGCCAGCTGATTTCTGTTGGGTTGTTTTTTTCCCTAGTCTTGTTCTAAGCTGTTTTTCAGTTTCCTCCCAAGTATGTAAATTTATAATTTCTTCTTCTCAAGACAAACTCAAGAAATTTAGCAAGCTGTGTAGTATCAGTCTATTGACAACTAAAATTGACTTAAGAAAGTAGAAGAGACCTAAATAAACATAGAGTTACATTAATCACAAATTTGAAACAAGTACCCCTGTAGTAAACAATTTTGAAAAACAATGGAGTTTGAGAATTTAGGTTACCAGGTATCAAGACCCACTACAAAGCCATAGTGAGGTAGTGACATGCTGGAGCCAGCCTGTTAGCAGCTGTGAAAGCCAAATGTTGAATTTTAAAAGTTTTAAAGGTTATCTGTTGTCATATTGGTTATTTGAAATTGTCTTGTGTACGAGCATTTTGTAAACAGGAATCAGCAAACTACAAATCAGTACCATATTATCCCCCAACCACTAGGATCCTGCTGGGCCAAGCAGGGCCAGGCCGTCTCAGGGAGCCCTCTGAGCCATCACACCCCTACTCTTTGGCGGGGCTGCTGCAGGCCCAGCTGGCCATTTTGAATTACCGTCTTCTTCACTTTGGACAGATAGTGAAGGTTTTGCTGAATGGACAGTTAGTGGCTCAGTTAAAGTTATCAGGGTGGTGGTCATGCTGCCGCCTTTTCCCTGCTCAGGACTTGATTTTGAAACAGTGCATGGAGTCAGCTCCCTTCTAATTGTCTCAAAAAGTTTAAGGTTATTAAGACCTTGTCTCATCCAGACCCACAGAGGGAATGTAAATACTGGAATCAAGCATGCAACAAACAGGGCCTTATACATTTGTGATTCTTTTGGATAAGTTTGTTCCATTGTTAGACAGCTGACATAATCAATGCACCTCGTTTTTTTATTTCCTTTTTTCTTTTTCAGGGGAAGGGGTTTCTCTCAGGCCCATTTATAACTGGCCCTAGAGAATAATGGATTTTCAATGCCCCACTCTCTACACTTGATGAAGCCAGTATCAGTACCCTCCAGGGATGACTAGTGACCTATAGGAAGGCACTTCTCCCCCTAGTTGCACACACATGAGAAGTGTCCCCTTGCCTCAATCTTGTACCCCATCCATGTTCTGGCACCATAAGCCATGACCCACTGTAGTTCCTGAGGTTCTTGGGGTTAAGGACTTCAAGAGGATGAGAAAAATAAAGAAGGGACAAAGCTGGGGTCAGCTGATGGGAGGAAAGGAACTGCTCAACCACTGTAGCAACTTTATTTATGCCCCTTAAAAAAGAATATCAGTTTCAACACCACTGCCTAGCAACTTCGTTGCCTGGCAGGCTTGGGCCCCTTGTCTTGTAGGTGCTCGAAAACCTTGTTTACAGAGTTTGTTTTGGTCTCTCTGCTTTTTGTGGGTTGGCCTCGCTTTAGCCCCATACATGTGATCGATCTGCAGCTTCAATGGCTCCCTACAGATTCTCAGGGCTCTGGGAACTGTTCCTTAGTGTGTCCCAGCATGTGAACAGCAATGGGGACATGTATGGCTCTGTGTTTCCCAGCCAGCTGCAGTCACCCAGCGTGGGTCCATGTCAGCCAGAGGCTGCCAGGCATCTGGTCCTGGCCCAGTTGCAGACTGGCCCATTTCAGGCTCTCCCAGACTCCACAGGGCTTTTGCAAACCACACAGGCTGCACGCTTGCATTCTCCAGGTTAGCTTGCCTGTTGCCTCCATCTTTTTGTCCTCCCCAGTGAAGGCTGATGCTGGAGGTTTGTCACATACTTGCTGAGTGTCTGTATGTTTTTCTTGAAAAATGTCTACTGAGGGGCTGGAGGTGGATCTCAGTGGTAGAGCACTTGCCTAGTACATGCCAGGCCCTAGGTTTGATCCGCAGTACATTTAACTCCATCCATTTCTTCTCTGTTTTCTATCTTGTTTGAGTGCAGGTTTTTTAAATAGGTATTAATGATCTTCCAGATTTATGTAGGATTCATTGTGATTTCATTCTTTTCATTCCTAATGGCATGTATTTGAGTCTTTTGTTTCCTTTTTTGATGAGATTGGCTAAGTGTTTGTCAATTTTACTTAATTTTTTTAAGAACAATCTCTTTGATTCATTGATATTTTTTATTGTTTTCTTAGTCTCAATTGTATTAATCTCTGCTCTGATCTTTCTCCTTCATATGAGCTTTGGGTTTGATGGGCTCTTCTTTTTTATTTAGAAGCTTGAGGTTTAAACTTATTATTTATTTGAGTTTGTTCTGTTTTTCTGATGTGGGAACTTATCACTCTAAATTTCCCTCATAGAACTGCTTTCAACATAATTTCCATTCTGTTGTATTGGCTTACTTATAGAAAGTGTCCAATTTCTTCTTTCATTTCATTTGTGACCCATTGTTTTTATGAGAAAATGTAATTTAACTTCCATGTGTTTATGAAATTTTTGTAGTTTCCTATGCAATTAATTTCCACTTTCATTGCACTGTGACCTGATAATATGCATGAGATGATTTCAGTTCTTTTACACTTACTTAAGTATGTTCTATGAACTCGTGTGTGTCACTCTACTGTTGGGAAACACCCAATGTGCAGCTCAGATGAAGGTGAAATTCTGGTGTTGTGGGTTGGAACATTTTGTAGACATTTACCAGGTTTATTTCTTCCACAGAGGCAACACTTAAAGGCTGCAGCCATCAAAAGCAGCCAGAGCACAAGAGTGGGAAGAAGCCTCTTCTCCTCCCTTATATTGTATACCGGCCTCCTCCTCCCTCCCGGGCAGGTGTAGGGCTCACAAGATTTCTGTGCCCTCCACTCCTACAGGATGAGGATATTTACAAAGGACCCTGGCTCCCTGCTGAGTCTCTTAGTTAGGCCTCTAAACTTCTCAAGCTGGCACAGGGTCTCAACCATAACAAAGCTACCACTGTGGAAATCCGTGTGCTGATTCCTCAAAAAACTACAAGAGGTCTCAGTTGACCCAGTCATGAGCCTTCTAGTTATCATCTCAAAATAATTAAAAGCATCACATCATACTGATATAAGTGCACACATGTGTATAGCAGCACAGTTTCTAATAAGTAAATCTTAGAAATAAACCTAACAGCTGATTTACTGATGAATGGATAAAAATGATGTGGTTTTATTTTATGGAAAAAGGGAAAGCAAAATTTCATAATAAAATAATGGGAGAATAACAGTAGTTAATACTTTACATGTTGCAATCATTATAGTTGATCAGGGTATAAGATATGTGTATAAAAAACTCTGCAATCGGTAGTGGCACAAACCATCCTTTTTAATGATCTATGAGACACATAATATAACTGACTTGCATTTGTTCCCTTTTTCCTACTGTTCTTCCCCTTTTCATCTATCCTAGTTCCTTTTCCCTTTTAAAAAATATCATCCCATTTCACAACATCTATTGTACATTTTAGACCTTATTAACTCTTTCAGTTTCTCACACATGGGGCACAATACGATGTTTACACATATGAGTCTGATTTATTCCACTTATGACTATTGTCTCAAGTCATATCCATTTACATATCACTCTCAAGTTTATCTTCCTTTATGGCTCAGTAGTACTCCATTTTATAGAAATATCACATCTTTTTTTATCTATTCTGCAGTTGATGGGCATTTGAGCTGTTTCCAAAATTTAGAGAGTACAAATTGTGCTTCTATAAACATGGGTGCACATATATCTCTGTGAAATGATGTTTTCAGTTCCCATGAGAATATGCCCAGAAGGGGAACAGCTGTGTGGAATGGGACCAGTAATCCTGAGTTTTTGAGGAATCTCCACTCTGATATACACAGTGGTTGCACCAGCCTACACTTTCACCACCAGTGGAGAAGGGGTCCTTTTTCCCCCACACCCCTCCAGCATTTGTTATTGGCCAATTTCTAGATGGGAGCCATTCTTTCTGGAGCGAGATGGTGTTCTAATTTTCATTTCTCAAATGACCAGTGATGTTGAACATTTCTTTGCACATTTATTTGTTGTTTATATTTCTTCATCTGAGAAATGTGTGTTCATCTCAGATGTCCTTTCCGGACTGGGTCTTTGAATTTGAGGGATCTGATTTATTTCAATATTTGGATGATCTTGACAGATGTCCTTTGGGGGAAAATTGGCTAAAATTTTTTCCCATTTTGTGGGATATGTTTTCACTGTTTGTTATTATTTCCTCAATATAAAAGCTTTCTAAGAAGATGAGATCACAGCTGTTGATTCATTGAAGTATTTTCCATGCTGTCTGGGATTTGTTCAAAAACACTCTACCTACTTCTATATGTTAAAGATTCCTACCTATTTCCCTTAAAGTAGACTTCGTGTCTCTGTTTCACTACTCAGATCCTTGATTGACTTTGACTTTAGTGCATGGTTATACACATGGTTCTAGCTTTAGTCTGTGGCTCTTACAGAGCCATTTTTCCATTGCCACTTATTATATGGACCATCTTTCATTCAGTAGACTTCTTTGGCCCATTTGTCAAAGATAATGTGACTGAGTAGGATTGCAGTAGTTATGTCTGCATTTTCTATTCTGTTCCACTGACCCTCAAGTCTTTTTTTGCCAGTTACATGCTGCTTTTCCCACAGTACCCTTATATATTATTTCAAGTCAGTGAATGTGATGTCACCTGCCTTGCCCTTGTTTTCCAGAATTGCTTTTGTTATTCTAGATCTCTTCTGGTTCCAGGTGAATTTTAGGAATGTTTTCCCAAGTTTTCTGAGGTATATTAATAGTATTTTCATCAGAATTGAATTAAATCCATTTAGCAATTTTGGGAGTATAATCATTTGACTATATTAATTCTTCCTAACCATGAGCAAGGTGTATCTTTTCATTTTCTGACATCATCTTTGATTTCAGAAAACTGTAACTTTCAATATATAAATCCTTTACTTCATTTATTAGACTGATCCCTAAGTATTTTGGGGGAATTCTGCTGTGAAGGATGTTTTTTCCCTAGTTTCTCTCTCAGTGAGCTTGTAGTTTGTGTACAGGACTGCTTCAATGAGGTTTTGTATTATTTGGTTATTTTTAGGTTTATTTGGTTTTGCTTTGTTTATTTTTCATTTATTTTAAAAGGAATAAAAGAGAACAACAGAGTGAAAAAATAGAACAGTAGTAAAACAGTAAGAAATTCATGGCAGTTTCTGTATCGTTATCCACTAAACAATTGCTCTGATTACTGGTTTCAGTCTTGCAAAGTCAAACAAACAACACAAGTGGTAGGTTGTTTCTTTACTTCAGTTGTCATCATCTCAGCCTTTATTTTTCCAAATCAGCCAGTTGATTATGAGAAGGGATTGTTGTCTCCCAGCCTTCCTGACAGCTGTCTCATGAGGTGGGCGTGGCCTCTTTCCTGGTTCTCCCCAGAGAGCAGGGCTGTGTCTGTTGTGTGGAGGGCTGTGTACCTTCATTCCTGTTTCTCCCCAGCTGGCAGATTCACTGCTGGTAGACTGTGTGTGTGTGTGGGGGGGGTGTTGCATTGCTCTCTTTGTTTTTGTTTGTTATTCTGTTTGTTGTGACTTAGTTGGTATCTAGGTTGTCTCCCTTTTCTCATTTTCCTGTCTGATTTCTTCACCTCAAGTCCCATAGTCTATTATCTTCTTTCATAATCATTTTTCCCACTATAAAAATGTCACCAATGAAGTGCTTAATTTTCCATATTATGCTCTTTTTCTCAGTCACTCCTATCTTCTCTTGTGTTAACCCTCTATCCTCCCCATCCTATTTGTTTTTCCTTTCCATATATTACTTGGCCCCCTTCCCTTCCATATCTATTTCCCACACTACAAGGACACAAACCAATCAAAAGGGTCCCACTGTCAAATAGCTTTCCTCATTCACAAAATACATCTCCCTCCTCCTAGGTCTCATCTTTGCCACCAAAAACATCTGATTAAAACTCTCAAAATGAACCCTTAACATCAACTATAAGTTTTCCAATGGAAGTCAATGTCATATCAAGGTTTCTTTTTTCCAGCTATCACTATTTACCCATATAAAACACCCCTTTACTGACTTACATCCCTCTTCCATCCACTCTTCAACTTCTTCCCTCCACTTCCTCTGCCACACTGTAGAGCAACTCCTAACCATACACAGAGTCTGCATAGAGAATGGATAAATGCTACAAGTGTAAATGGAAGGTCCGTCTTATGTAAGTGATATATGATCAGATCTGTTGATGATGCTATAATCAGAAATAGATTTTTTCTGCAAAACATTAATGGAGTCCAAATTGCTTAAAATAAATAATTGAAAGGCTGCATGCTATCTCTGGACATATAAACCTGAAAATACAGCATGAAGAGGAAATAGCTTGCTAAATATGCTCAGCAAAGGTACTAGCTCTCCCCATCCTACTAGACCTCAACCTGTAGCAAACAAAAAGGAAAAAAATCTGGGAAAAATAAAAAAATTAAAATCAGATATGCATACACATCAGATTGTGGGGAAAAAGGCAATAGAAGACCTCAACAAGGTCTCCCAAATCCACCGAGGCAGATCACGGGGTCATAAATGAAGAGGAAAGTAAACACTAGGTAGAAAATTTCTATTGAAAGATTAAACAAAAGATGAAAAATTTTATCAATTTCAAAGCAACCAATCCAAACGTTAATGGAATAATCATTCACAATGTCCTGTGTGGATTAGTGTAAACAAATAAAACATGGGAAAAGATGACTAAAATGTTTGAAACATGAGTGAATAATACATCACAGATACCCAACTCATGAAAAAGCATCACAGAAATACCTGCAATGAAAAACGCTGCAGAATTCATAAATCTCAGAAATGACAAAAGTGAAGATAGCATTTAAAACTGAGGGCAGTCAACACCATACCACCCTGTAGGTGCCTGATCTCTTCTGAGATTAAAGGCAAAGGGGAAATTATGATGAAGTACCCAGAGGAGTCACACACACACACACACACACACGCACGCAAATAAGGGAGGACGAAAGGATCATCCAAGAGTTACTATGTGGCACTAATGAGACCAAATGAAAGCTAATAGGAACGAGAGAGAAAGTATTAGATAAGGCAAACGGAAGAATTTATATATTTACATAAACAATAATATAAAATTTCCCAAATATAACAAAAGAGTGCAACAGAGAATTAAGTGAGACTTCCAGAACACCAAATGACTATGAGGAATAAAGAAACTCACAAAGACATATTATTGAATTTCCAGTTGTCAAAAAAATGCAGGAATTTTAAAAGCAGTGAGTGAAAAGCAAAAAATCACATGTAGAAATAAGCTGATTAGAATTACAACAGACTTCTCAACATAAATGTTAAAGACTGGAAGAGATGGAAGTGAAACATTTCATGCTCCAAGAGCCAACAACTTCCAATTTCCTCAAAATTCATGGAGAAATAAGGTCATTCTGTGAAATAGAACAGCTCTAGAGATAAGTGAATACTAAACTAGCAATCCAGAAAATATTCAGCAATATTTTAGACAGGAATGACAAAGCCAGCAAAGCTAAATCCCAGATGGAATGACAACTCCAAGCAACATTCTTGATAGACAACAAGGAAAACAAAAATAACACGAGAAGAAAAACAAGGGGGTACCAGCAATGAGTGCAATGACAGGAATTAATCAAAGTAATTTCTCTGTAATTTCTCTAAATGGTAAGGGCTTCACATCCCCAATTAAAACACACAGATTGATGGACCAGATCAAAAAACAGAATCCAATAGTTTGTTGCATTCAAGAAGCTTATATAATGGAAAAGATAACCCTGGCTGAACACCAAAAGTAGAAATCAATATTTTATACCAAGACCCCTAAAGCAAGCAGGGATGACAATTTTAATTTCTGGCAATGTAACCTTCACACTAGAGCTAATCAGCAGAGAAAAAGACGGTGACTACATACCAGCTAGGGCAAAAATCCTGTAAGAAGATCTAGCACTTATGAATATTTGTGCACCAAATATGATGTCATCTATCTTAATAAAACAAATACTACTGAACATAAAATGTCAAGTAAAGGCCAGGTGGGGTGGTACACACCAATAATTCCAGCCCTCAGGAGGCTGGGGCAGGAGGATAGCTTCAGGTTCTAGGCAAGTCTGAGCTACATTATGAGTTGAAGTTCAGTTTGAACTACATAGCAAGACTTTGTGAAAGAAAGAAAGAAGGAAAGAAGAAAGAAAGAAAGAAAAAGAAAGAAAGAAAGAAAGAAAGAAATGAAAGAAAGATTTACTTGTAATCAAGTAAATACTAACATACGTATTGGTGGATTTTAATACCATGCTTTTGCAAACACGTCGATCAACTAAAAGAATCAATACAGAAATATCAGAGCTGATCTACATCCTTCAATATAGGGATTTAATAACTATCTACAGTGAATTCCACACTATTAGAATGGGGTATACGTTTTTTCTGCAGCACATGGTACTTTCTTTAAACTAGATCACACACTAAACTAATAACTACAACTACAAAATATGTTAATAAATACACACCATGAAAACATAATGTGTGGGAAAGAGTAGAGTTTTTGTATGTACTTACAATTAAGAGCATAGAATAGACTGTGTTAAATATAACAGGTCTTCTGTAAAACTCATAGTAACCTGAAAGAAAAATCTACCAGAAACATCAGAGAGAAAAAGAAGGAGGATGATGAGGAGGAGGAGGGCTGGACATTGTGGTGCACATGTATAAGCCCAGCTACCAGGGAGGCTGAGGCAGGAGGGTGACATGTTCAAGGCCAGTGTGTGCAACTTAGAGAAGCTATTCCTGAAAATAAAATTCTAAGAAGCATTACATTAATTGACCACTTGCCTAGCATGTATGATCCCAGTGGTCAATCCACAGAAGTGGTATTAAAATCAAATAAAACTTAGAATCCAAAGACGAAGTGAGAGGCCAGTTTATAGTGATAAATGTCTACATTTTAAGCAATGAAAGATCTCAAATAGGCAACCTGACTGTGTACTTCAAGGAACTAAAACAAGCAAAGAAAGAAAATTGACACTCACCAGAATTAATTTTTAATTCTGCTAATTTAATGTGCTACATTCTACCACCATAGCATCTGCCTAACTCACTCATTCCTAGTTTCCCATGTTTCTCCAGCATCCTTCACACCGTCCACCCTTGCTGGGTCTCTCCTCCCTGCACCTGACCTGCCATGGGCTTCTCCAGGGCTGACCCAGGAATCAGGCCTGACAGGGGAAGCTGCAGCTGCTCCTGCCCTGCAGTGTCCATGCATCTCATGTGGTCCCTGCCCAGGTTATGCCTGCAGGGTGCAATGCAACCCTCACTCCTGTTTACACGTGAGACCTGTGTGTGATGACACTGGAGTACTGTGCCTACATGGAAGGTAGCTCAGTACTGACCATGGTCACTGCACAGTGAGCTGAAATCTCAGTGTCCATCTGTAAAAATAGGGGAGGAGCAGAACAGCTTTCCACCCTCACCTGCAGCCCTGAGCTTCTGTTCCTCCTTTCTGGGGTTCTGAGGACCCTTTCTAGAGATTCATTCTAGGTTCTTGTCAACTGGAACAAAGGATTGGGTGAAACAATCACAAAAATGTAGTAAAGATTTACACTTACAGAAGGCAGAAAAAGGAACATGCTCCATAGAGCAGGTCTGGGCAAATTGAGAATAGGAAACGTAGTGCACTGTATAGGGTGGGAGTGGACAAAGGTGAAAGAGCACAGTGGGCAGGAGCACATTGGCGGCCATCTGTTGTACCTCCCACCCCTCAGGCTGACGTCAGCTCTGCTTCATCCTATCAGAAACCTCCTTGAGTTCTCAGGAGATATTGAAGACAGCGCTTTGAGTGGTTCCAGGAGCAGGGTTCAGAAGCTGTTTTTCAGCTGTGACCTAGCTGTGATTGACAGTGACTTGCCAGCCCCAGTGTCCTGCTATACTTCCACCTCCACAGAGAGCAGGAAACTGTTCCTTAATGATTCTTTTATGATCTGAGGCTCTAGTGGCCTCTCTGCCTTGTTCTTTGTATCCTTGTTCATTCAAGAACATTTCTTCCCACCATTACTTTCATGATCATAATGACCTGGAAACTGCAGGTGTATTATGTGGAGCATTTCTAAGTGCTCAGAGCAGAAAGAGATCTGTTCCTCACACACACATAATCTTTTTAAAAAAATTTTATTTAAAGAGAAAAAAGGCAAAACAGAAAAAAGGGTAGAAATAATATAGAATTTCAAAAAAATAAAACAGTAAGAAATCACTAGTTGATAAATTACATATTGTCTTCTTAAAAATAGTTGTTCATGTTACAAAATTAAGGTTCTGTTCAACAATATAAAAAACCTTACTAACACAGTTAACGATCCTACACACTTAAACATACATGCAGTAATGTCCTTTAGAGCACTTTCTTTCCCTCCTTTTGCCTTTTAAGTCCATTACCTGTTTACTTATATCATGTTTCTGCTTGCTCTGTATCTCACTGGTCTGTTTTGTTGTTGTTATTTCCTTTTTAATCACCTTATATAATTCTGTTGTTTTGTTTTTGAGTTTCTCCTCATCCATGTCACATGGATCCGCTTTGGTGGAGTTGGGAGTTTTCGGAGGTATTTTGTTCACACACGTAATCTTACACCATGAGCCTCACATGGAATAAAACCATGCTTTCACTGTTCTGAAAATTAGCCATGGCTGAGCTCCAACATACTCAGGAACCACTGACCCCATAATGTATCTTACAGTGGGATGAAGGGTCCCAGGCTGGCGATAAGGAAGTGGAGGCTCAGAGAGAGAGAGATGCTAAGTGCAGGGCAAGATAGAGAATGGTAAACAGGCAATAAACTGAAATCAGCCAGCACCAAACTCAGGTG